>CM042438.1:11067789-11212789 GCA_023631565.1 Gymnocephalus cernua | reverse complement strand
AGTTTTGAAGAGTGAGCACGGTGTCTCTGAGTCGCTTTTGGTGCTTTTTTTTAAGCTTTTGATGAAGCAAAAAATCACTTTCCTTTTCTAGCAAGAGCTGAGCAAGCAAGCTGCGTTATATTTGCTACAGTGGACAAAGTTAAAGGGCATCTAATGCTACAAAATGTCTGACCTGACACTCCATTATTAATCAGAACAAGCCAAAACATTTGTGTTTAAACTAACTTCACTCCTGTCAGGACATGACCATACATGACCACTGCCATCAGAGTTAATCGACAAATGTTTATGGAAACCATTAATTGTGAAGGTTAACATGTCTGTTTTGAAATGGACCAAAATCCAAAAAGCTGGTTATTAATGGTGACAGTGTAAAGAAGGTACAGGTGCTTTTGTCTCCTTTGGAGTGATCTGATCTTCAGGATGTATTTACTGTATGTTGAAATGAATGTTGAGGAGCTTTTGTGTTGTTAAGCTCTCAACCTGCAGGATTGGTTAATAAAGCCTGCTATTGCATGACTCCTTTAAATGCTTTGTGTGTGTGTGTGTGTGTGTGTGTGTGTGTGTGTGTGTGTGTGTGTGTGTGTGTGTGTGTGTGTGTGTGTGTGTGTGTGTGTGTGTGTGTGTGTGTGTGTGTGTGTGTGTGTGTGTGTGTGTGTGTGTGTGTGTGTGTGTGTGTGTGTGTGTGTGTGTGTGTGCGCGCGCCTCTGTGTCTGCGTCTTGCAGAGGTCGAGCTATTATTTCTTTCTCTAAACCTCAAGAAGTTTTGCTTAGCTTTTTATGTTAATTTAAAAAAATATATGTTAGTCATGCATAGTTCGTAATATAATTATACTGTAATAAAAAAAAAGAAGACGGTCAATAACGGTTTAGGATCTAACGCAACCGACTCGAAGCAGAGCTAACCATTAACATAACGACTAAAAAAAAAAAAAGAAAAAAAAAAATATTAACATAACGACTGGGACGTTGCATGTTTTCCCGCTGTTGATTGGACGAGCTGGAACCGGAAATTACGTCAACAGCGGCCGCATCACGTTTAATTTAAAACCGGAACAAACAAGAGAAACCAATGCAAAGTTTATCAGCTGTTGTGTTTTCGTCGATGTGTTATTAAGGAATAAAACATTTTTTGGGGGTGTAAAACAGGATATTTAAGGGACACTGAACAGCTGACATTTGGCTCTTTTGTACATATAGCTTGGAAAAAGAAATGGACATGAAGATGATAGCACATTAGCCAAACATCAAGATTTTATGTTTTTATTTTATTTTGTAATCTCTTTCATTTAGGAAACCTTCAAGTGTTTATTTTTAAATAGTTTTGAGTTATGATGAAGGGCTCCTATTCTGCTTTGTCAAGCCGGAGGAGGAGGAGCAGCGGGGCGACCGGGCTCCTGTATCCGCTGCTTGGTGCGTGTCTCTGGGCAGCGGTGGTCGGGTACAAGCCGGTGATCATTGTGCACGGTTTGTTCGACAGTTCAGGGGATTTTATAAATTTACAGCGGTTCATTAACGAGGTAAGTGGTCGGAATAAAGAGAGGCCGTTTCAATGTGGTTGTTTTGTAGATATTTTGGAGTAAAGAGTAGGCTACATTTTGTTTTTCAGGGGTTGACCATACATTATACACTGCAGAGGCCTTACAGCTTATATCATCACCACGTTATCAACAAAGCGTTGACCTGCACCATGTAACATGGACTGCCACACTAGTCAACTTGGTGGAGTCAGAAGATTATCTTGTGGTGTAAATTTAACTATTCTGCATTATTCCTGCAGCAACTTTTTGGTAGCCTACATTAAATCTGTGGGAAGTAGGCTGTGAGCAGGAGGTTTTATTTAGTAAAGTTGTCTGTGGTAATGAAATTCAAAATGCACAGTAAAATGTGTCCTGTCCAGCTTTACTTCTTGAATTATCGTATTCCCTCACTCACCCTTTTGAAACAGACACACAGATTCTAACCTGGTTGAGTTGAGGATGTGGTGAAGTTTTTGTGGGAACTCCGGCAAGGTTAAACCTAGAGTAAGTTTCTCTTTCACCCTCTGCTGTAGTAGAAAGCTAATGACTGAAACCAGACATACATATTTCTGGAGGAAAAGGGAAAAATTCAAAAGCGGAAATTCAGATCTCAGTCTGTCTGCTTCAGTTAGTCTGTGCTCCTGCCTTCTTACCAAACAGCTTAATGAATCATCAATATTTAAAGCACATCCTGATCAATTAGTAGCTAACATACCCACAGACGTTTGAAAACGGTAGGTCTGGTTTGCCTTGCTGCTGTTACTTTTAATGCTGAGGTTAGTGTGCTGTTTCTTGTAGATGTTTGACGCTTCATGCAACAATAGGAGGAATTACTTCAACACAGCCCCTCCCTACAAGCCCAGTACACCCTGTTTATGAAGTGAAACCATCTTCTTCTCTCTCCTGCAGTCTCATCCTGGAACAAATGTGACAGTCATCGACTTGTTTGACAGAAGTGCCAGCCTGCAGCCCATGTGGAAGCAGGTGGAAGGATTCAAGGCCGCTATTTACCCAATAATGCAAAACGCAGAAGACGGGGTGCACTTTATCTGCTACTCTCAAGGTCTGTGAAAACATTTGTGAAAGTGAAATAGAGACATCAATGTGGTATTTGCTTAAGATTATAAAACAGTCTTGGAATGTATGTTATTCTTGCAATAACTGACCTCAGGGTGACATTGTATTCTGTAAATTGTAAATATTTCACACTTGTATTTGGGGCTTCAGGGACTCTGTTTCATTCACTGGATATATTTTTCTTGTATACTTTCTTGTAATTCAAGCTGCCAAATGTTCCAGTTGGTAAAAACCAGGGAAAGAAATGTGATTTTATTTTTTTATTTTATTTTTCTTTCTTTGCCCAACATACATTTTAATTACTCATGGGCAAATGTTGCTACCATGGATGTTTAGTATTTCTATGAGGAACTTTAGATTTCAAATTTTTTTTGTTATCATTTTTCATGTTTTTATAGATTAAAGGTCATGCTATACTGAAAATCAAACTGAAATGTATTTTCAAGAACATGAATGTGAAAAATCAATGGCGCTTAGTGTTTACAGTACATTACAATTAATATGATTCAAACAACTAGTCGATTATTTGATTAGTTCATCGAAGATTAAAGCAATTTTCTGGGGCAGAAATGCTAAACATTTCCTCATTCCAGCTTCTAAATTATAAGGATACTATGCTTTTATTTGTCTTGTGTGATTTGAATATCTTCAGGTTTTGGTTGGTCAAGCAGGTAAAAAGACTGATAAATTGTTTGTTTTTTCAATCACAGGTGGGCTGGTTTGCAGAGGAATCCTCTCCACTCTCTCTGACCACAACGTCCAATCTTTCATCTCTCTGTCCTCACCTCAGGCTGGGCAATATGGAGGTGGGTTCAGTTTCAAAGGCTGAATACGTGATTATGTTTAAAGCACCTATAATCAATATTCTTTAAATAAGCATGTATCAACTGACGATGTAAAAAAAAAAAAACAGCGTGACAATGTAAAAGGGTGTGCTCGTTTTAGTAGATTTACCTACGGCCAGATAGGAGTTGGTAGAGATCAAAAACAGAGCTAAAAGAGTGAATATTAGACTTTCATTCATCGTATGGACAGAAGGACGACTCCAGATTAATGATAATTTTGCTCCATAACTGCTGGGTGTATAAAAAAGAAACTGCTAACAAGTTTACCACATCAACTTAAAAAATAATATGTTAGTGTTGTATTCTCAAATTGTTTTTGTTATTGCAGATTTACCATTGGAAGAAAAACATGTTTCTCTCCATCTCTCAAACTTGTTCTTTGTCCTGCTCTTAACTTTTTGTTTTCTCTTCAGACACAGACTACTTGAGATTCCTCTTCCCACAGTTTGTGAAGTCCAACCTCTTCCACCTCTGCTACACGTCAATAGGTCAGAGGATCTCCATCTGCAACTACTGGAATGGTGAGAGTCATTTGTATTCCATATCTCGTCAAACCTGAAAATTAGATATGCAGTGTAGATTATATCAGATTCAAAGATAGGGCTGCACAATTAATCGAAATTTTATCGAAATCTCAATATGAATTAGTGCAATATCCAAATCGCAGGGGGGTGCAGTATTTGTTAAAGGCAAATGTGTGTCAAACCATTCTAAAATAAAGTATTGTGGTGCTACAGAGACATCCCGCCCTACAAATCATATCCTACAGACTAAAGAAAAAAACTCTTTGTTTGGTACAGATCCTCGCAAAAAATCGCACTTCAATTTATTTTTTATATATATATATTTTTCAGTGAAAATGAGAATAATGATACAAAAACGATCATTCCCTCCGATATCGTGAATCATATCGCAATCACAATATCAGTCAAAATAATCGCAATTAGATATTTTCATAATATCGTGCAGCCCTATTCAAAGACAACAGATTTAGTATAAGAGAGCTTCGTAAACAAATGTTTTGAGATACTGGTTGTTTGTCCTCCTCCTCCAGACCCCCACCACAGAGACCTGTATGTGAACAGCAGTGATTATTTGGCTCTGCTCAACAGCGAAAGGCCCAATCCAAATTCAACAGGTCAGCACATTCCTTGTGGGTAAAGCGTGATTTATGGTTGTGCGGAGGCTCCGCACAGAGATTTTGCCGTAGCCTACGCAAGTGGCCTGAAGTTTATACTTGTGTATTGGTGTGTGCATCGAGCCGGCATATGTGTGTGTGGGGAGTGTGTGGTAGAGCGAGGGAGAAGTGAGAGAGTGACAGTGATTAGCTTCGGAGCGAGTAGCGACTCTAGAGTCATAGTAGAAGTAGAGAGAAACAACCATGGTGGGAAATCTGTAGCAGGAAAAGTTAACCCTCTCCTTGATTTCATGTTGTTTATGACACGACATGCGTTGCCGCGACGTGTTGTTACATTTTTCGAGAGGTGCACGTCAGGCTACGGCGTAGAGCCCGGCGTAGGTCTGTGTCTCCACGTACCTACATACGTAGCCACAGCGTAGATTTCACGCAGACATATAAACCACACTTAAAACTCATCCATACATTTCATGAATATAACTATTAGTGGGTTTTTGTTTATCTCTGTGATGCAACAGTAAGTTTGACCTTGTGACTAAAAGCAAATATCAATGAGTGAAAGAAGGTTGTTGTCTCCAAATAAGAGGGCAATGGGGCCACATTCAGTGAAAACAAACAGATATCATCACAACATGATAATATGTCAGACAAATCCATGACAGTATAACAAAAGGTAACAGGAATACATAACTGTTGCACACAAGAGGCGCAGACCAAACCTGCAGATAATAGTAGGAGTTGTTGCTGTAGTGCATATTCGTAGATACGATTTTTTTTTAATTATCTATATATAACAGAGTTTGTTGCATCAAGGATGCATATTTGGACAATATAGTTTCTTGTGTAGTTGATTAACACTTCAATACAGTTTTCATCTTAAAAAGATGTTTCAATCAATTTCGGAAGAAGTTTGCTCATCAGATATTTGAAAAACATAATTTATGAATTAAGATGAAATAAGACTATTGATGCAAGCACAGAGACAGACGAGAGGTAAGAAAGCAGATTAAAAAAAAAAGGAAATGTAAATAAGGTATACGCAATATATACATTCCAGACAATACTTCTCACTAGACCAGAGATTTAACCAGTTAAGCTAGAGTTTATAGCAGAGCTGTTACACTGGATTGCAACAGGTTGTACAGGTGTACCTAATAAAGTGGCCCCCTGAGTGTATATTCACTGTGGTTTATGTCTCAATCTCAGAGTGGAAGAAGAACTTCCTCAAAATCAAAAAGCTGGTGCTGGTCGGAGGACCAGACGATGGAGTCATCACTCCCTGGCAGTCAAGGTGAGTCTTTTTTTTCTACTTGTGGTCTTTTGATATGGTAATAATCTTTCTTCTAGACTACTACTTGAAGCACACAGTACCATGAAACTGACCCTCATGCTAAAATGCATCTAAAACAACAGAGTTAATTCATTTAATTGAGTATTATTCATGCACTTCTGAACCCCTAATAAAATAACATGTTGAGATTACGTTCTTTTCTCTGCTCCAGTTGAGGGATTATTTCTTCCAGTTTCCACTTTGATTCATGTCATATGACACTTTCTATGCTCAGTTCACACGTAACTAGGCTCTGCTAGATTTTCTTTTATTTGACTGTGGCTTATCAGATGACTCTCATGTGATGCTCACACACTATTCTCCTTCTCTCATGATTTTTAGTCAGTTTGGATTTTATGACGACAACGAGACTGTCGTTGAGATGCAGCACCAAGATGTGAGTGAAAATCACACAACAGATACACATATACGACACTGTTTATAGTTTATTCCAATGCCCTTTTGTGATTGTTGCTAATACTTTTAAGACCCCAAAAATACCAGCGCAGTGGTGAAACAAAGCTTTATCAAAAAAGAACACAGAACTTCTTACATATGTTTCATTGCAAACAAAGAACTTTGTCTTTTGTCCCAACATACAAAATGTCGGCTTGTACCAAACATCAACAGACAGTCTTTCCTTCCTACATCAGAATTAATTTGCCCTGAGCATCATTGTAGCCTATTTTGCAAAATAACTGAAGCATACAAAATAAAGATTTCACCTTTTACTAATATCCCAGTTAAAGATCTTTGTAGTGAGCAGGGACATTTCACATTTATGTCTGATGTTTGGAGGTTCCCATCCCAATGCAGCAAATCATCCTTCAGTTATGTATTGTCTTGGGATAATATACCTAGTTTAAATATGTAAACAGGGTGAAACTTTAAGGATAAGAAGAAGAAAAAGAACGTCAAGGCCTAAATCATATATATATATATATATATATATATATATATATATATATATATATATATATATATATTCTTTTTTTTTTCTGTTTCAGTTGTATTTAAGGGATGTTTTCGGTCTGAAGACGCTGGCGGCTCGTGGAGATCTGATCATCTGTTCTGTTCCCGGCGTCCAACATGTGTATTGGCACTCGAACGAGACGGTGTTTCACACGTGCATGGAGAAGTGGCTGGTGTAGACCAAAACTCATTTACAACACACACACACACACACACACACACACACAGATACACATGCAGTTTTATAAGCTCTTAACTTCCACCATGTATACAACTCTACAACTACTGTAAAGGATTTAATCTCATTTTTTGGATTACAGTTCTTAGAACTCACTTGGTAATCAAACAGTGTTGCCAGTGTAAGTTTTTTCTCGTACTTTCTGCTGGTGAGGGTTGTGTTTCTGTTGTACATTTCTTTTTTTATGCTCATCCTAGTAACGACTAGGTTAATTTATCTAAATGCTTGTTAGATAGATACCACTCTGTCTGGACGCTAAATATGAAACTATAGCCAGCAGCCGATGAGCTTGGCTTAGCAGAAAGACTGGAAGCAAAGGGAAACAACTAGCTTGGTTCTGTCCAATGGAAATAACACCACCTACTAACACCTCTAAAGCACACTAATTAACATGTTATATGTTGTTTGTTTAAACAGTACAAAAGCTGAAGTGTAAAAGGAGGTTATGTGCTGGACAATTTCTTGGCTCGACACATTTACATAGTCTGGTCTTCACCATGAGGTTGCCAGGCAGGACAGTACTGCCCCCAGCCAACAAATAAAACACTGTTAAACTACACATACATATTAAACCAACAGGGTATAATGTGTGAGCGGTTTTCCCCTGTTTCCAGTCTTTATGCTAAGCTAAGTTAACCAGCTGCTGACTGTAGGCTCATATTTATTGTACGAACATAAGAGTGGTATCACTCTTCTTCTAGAAAACTAAAACTCGGCAAGAAAGTGAATAAGCATATTTCCCAGAATGTTAAACTAGTCCTTTTAATTATTTGTTTTAAACCGTGTTGCCACTGTCAAACAAGTCCAGCACATCTGTCTTCTGAAGGTACTTTCACAGAAAACTGTCAGAAGCAACGTGGTGAGAAGGCTCCCATAAACTTGCTAAAGGTTTAACTAGCTATTATGTTATTACAGTCTTCAACAGTAAAGCAAATTAGACATTAAAGGAGCACTTTAGTATTGCATTTCAGTAAAGTATAGGGACTAAAAAGAGAGAGGTCAAAAATCAACGTATCAGAGGTTGAGAGACATTTTACTGTTTTCACAGCCTGACTAGTCCCTCACCAACTGAAATAACTTGTGTAGAAAATTGGTGGAGTGCGCCTTTCATTTATATTTATTTATATATATCTATGCGTGTGTGTCTGTGTGTGTTTGGTCACACATACCTCAAAAACCCCACACAACACAACAGTGCCTAAGCAACGTTTCTGTCATCTTGTCTACATGTAGAAACTCAGTGCCCTGCTCATCTTATGATGCAGTAATTTATATCTTTGTATTCTTTTATTTTTAACCCGGGGGGGGATATATGTTTTCCTTAGTTTTTTTAGTGAATATCATGATTATTGTCATTATCATGCAGTGCTTTGGAGCTTTAGTACATTACGCCTTAAAGTTTCCCCTCATGCCTCAGTGTTTCATGTCCCATCCGAAGTGCTACGACACACTGCCTCTTCTGTAGTGATGGTGCTAAAAATAATGATATGGAGGGGTGGATGCAGAGTGGCCGGAGAGTGGCAGTGCTATATTAGTGTTTACTTCTCCACCTGACTATTGTATGTGGCGCTCTTTACCTCTCATCGCATTTAGATATCTCAGGCCTTTGAGCTTTATTATTGTCTGTTTGTTAGAAAAGGGATTGTTGTCTCTTAACTGTTTGCATTTTATTGGATGTGTACGTACTTTATAGATGTTTCTTTAAAGAAGAAAAGCAATGGAAATATCTTTTGTGTGATAAACAAGAAGTGAATTTTAATGGGTAAAAATGTATGCATTGCACAATGTTTAACCAGATAACGAAAAGGGAAATGGTTAAGATGGGATGATTTTAACTGTTTAAAGTTGTTAGATTTGTAGTATTATTTTAATATTGTTGCATCCTTTTGTTTAATGTATGCTAGTTGTACAAGTTATGCTAGTTGTACAAGTTAACCTAACTACATAAACTTTGGATTTAAGGGAATGTCCTCTCGCTGTTCAGTTTTCTTGCTTTAAAAACAGTAAATTAAAGTTTATGGACATTTTTTTAAAACTTACACAGAAATAACTATTTTGACTACAATCGTACAATTTCTACAGTTTTCGGTCTGCAAGTGAAAATGTGTCAAATGTTGTAAATTCCTTAATAAAAGACAGTTTTGAACTTCTTTTTTTGTCTTAAGTTATTACAATAGTACAATAAATAATCTTTGTATATTCAGGAAACACCCTGCCATCTTAAATAGTCTGACTTAACTGACTATATTCTTCTTATTTCAACGTATATGTTTTTGCTATGTTTGGATTGTTTATATTTGTTTTTAATATTTAAAATGTACAGTTACAGTTAACTATTTCCAACTGGTCAGTATATACTGTATCTTTGCTGCAATTCTTTAACTTCATTTAAGGGATACTTATCAAAATTATTTTATGTTTATAATGCACAATCATTGTCTTACAATATCATTATAGTTATTAGATTCAAATTCATTTAATATTGAAAACTTAAATATCAATATTGGGCTTTCATTTTTGCCATAGTTATTACATTTATTGGGAGAATGAAAAGATGAAACATATCTTATAGTCCATATATATCAATCAATAAAGTATTATTTTACAGTGCTATGACAGAATAAGGATACAAAATAATGTTAGGAACGTTAACAAACAAGCTAAAGCAACAACAACAAAAATATTTCTTTATAACTTATTTTCCATCTTTAGCATATGTATTTATCCAAACTACACACTTTTAGCGTCAGACCATTCTAAAAGAAAAGACTACAATTCCCTTCAAGTTTTGCGCACCGGAAGGAACCCACCAGCTCACCGGATATCTGCACGCGGCGCCTCGAAAAGGCCCTTTTCCGTCTCAGAGAAGTGTGGTACAGAACGGCAGACACAAGTGAGTGAAAAATTCACCTTTTGCCCGCTTCATATGTCTTCAAAAAGATTATTCTTGGATAATTAGAAGCGGTACTGACTCCCATTGTCCGAGAAATAAGAACTAAGCATCTCCGTTTTCCGTAATGTTGTTTTATTTGTACTAAGAATTTCCATACAAGCACAACGGCGCTTAGTGTTAGCATGTGGCTAGCTTTTTAGCACATGTGGATGCGGCATGTGAATCAGCTAGCTACCTTAATACATGTCATTACTTTATTTCACTAAATGTTGCGATGGTATATTTAGTATTGGCACGTCCTTAAAGTAGAAATGACCACCCTGTTCAATCGTTGGCTAGCTTGTCAGGCGTACTGACCGTTGGCTAACTACGTTAACTTTGGAGAAGCAGGCTTCAACTCGGGCCCTGCTGTGAAAATGTGGCCGTGTTTTCGCCGATGTTCTGAACTTAAATTGAATCCTAACGTTATGTGCAAGTGTTCTATGCTAAAGAGCGATGTTTAGGTATCAGTATCATAGTGTGTAGCTAGCTACGTAACCTCGGGTAGGATAGCATGAAAACGGGTTGAGCTTTGCAATGTAGCTAAGATATCCATCTAAATTGAGGTGACGTTAACTTACGTTCAAATATATTCAGAATTGATGAAATTTGGCAGTGACGGATCCAGTATTAAGTAACGTGATCAATATCAACCAGACCACTAAGTTCGCCTCATTTGTTAACATAAGACAACCTGATGTGACGTGAAGATTAAGATTTCCCACCCCATTTTTTTAAATGGACTCAGTTAAAATATAAATGTAACTGTAATGCGTTTTTTTCTCTCCTTGGCTTGACGTGACCACATGTTTGTTTTTTCATCCTCAGTGACTGAGTGGGAGACTGCCCCAGCTGTGGCCGAGTCCCCGGAGATCAAACTCTTCGGGAAGTGGAGCACTGACGATGTCCAGATCAATGACATCTCCCTGCAGGTAAGCAGCAAGAGGCAGTTGCTTCATTCTTTTTTACTTTATTTGATGACATAATTGTTCGTATTTGATGCATTGATCGAGGCTAGAGTCACGCCTAGACACTTACCTGTTGTCCTGGTGTGCTAGAGTGCTCGTAGAGGAAATGTCTTTGCTTATTCATTGGCTGTAGTCTGTTGTGGCCCAGTCAATCACCAACTCAGGCACACCAAGTCTTCATACTGTACCTCAACAATGCTGGGTTAAAATCTGTATAAACCATGATGTTTAAAACACCTTCTGTACACTGCAGGATTACATTGCTGTGAAAGAGAAGTACGCCAAGTACCTGCCACACTCTGGAGGACGTTATGCCGCCAAACGTTTCCGTAAGGCCCAGTGCCCCATCGTGGAGCGTCTGACCAACTCCATGATGATGCACGGCCGCAACAACGGCAAGAAGCTGATGACCGTGCGCATTGTCAAGCACGCCTTCGAGATCATCCACCTGCTGACAGGAGAGGTATGCACCACTAACTTCTATGACAATTCTCACTCTTGTTTAGCTTGTGTAGCGTGATTAAAGTGTGAACTATGCTTCTGCGTAAAAATCTACGTCGTCGCTACGTACGCAAGTACGTGGAGACACAGACCTACGTCGTAGCCTGACTTGAACCTCTCAAAAAATTTAACTATGCGTTGCGGCGACAAACACTGCTTCGGAGAGTTGCATTTCCCCCTACACCTAATTCTCCTTCTCCATAATAAACATGAAATCAAGGAGGTTAACTTTTCCTGCTACAGAGTTCCTACCTTGGTCAGAAAGCACAGGGGAGACACTTTGTTTCGTCACTATAACTGTAGAGTCAGTACACGCTCCGAAACTAATTGCCCTAACTCTCTTTATGCACACACCGGCCCTGCTGTTCTCTGAAATAGTGACGCACACACCAACGCACAAGTATAAACTTCATGGCACTTGCGTAGGCTACGGCGAAAGCTCTGCGTGGAGCCTCTGCAAAACCATAAATCAAGCTTAAGGCAGATCAAGACTGAAATTTGAAAGGAAACATACAATTAAGAGCTACAGCAAAGTGTGAACTGTGAAGCACGGTTCAGTCTCCAACTGATCCTATGGGACAAGTTTTCTTTGCAATAATATAAACTACTTGTTTCTACAATGGCATTTTTAAAGAAGCAGATTACATTAATTGATTTTCATCTAGTTTTTAAGTCCCCCACAGATACAACAGTTTGTACTGCACGAAAAAAACGCTTTAGATCAGATAACAGTAAACACAGTGCCCAATTCAGATCATACTTTATCTGATTGAACTTAACGAGAAATACAAATGAGCTGTTAATTATAACGCAACTAAGTTTAAAAAAAAAAGAAGAAAAAAAAACTAATTGACTACAATTGTTATAGGCTACTGTCAATGGTACCTTTTACAATCTCTGTATAATTGAAATGGTCAAATTCACATTTGTAAAGTTGTAGTGCATATTGTAGGAGTTGCTGTCAAACAGATGTCAATGAAGTGAAACCCGAAATACAGTAGAGTCGAGATCATTACTTAAAATGATTACTGTTGGCATACCAAAACATTGAGCAGATTACCTGCACTTCATGCCAGGTTTCCGTTGGTATTCAGTGTCATGGATGTCTTTCTTGATATGTTGTAACATGTTCATTGATTTGAAATTTCTTAACTATTTTAAATGTTGTCCCCAGAATCCCCTCCAGGTCTTGGTCAACGCCATCATCAACAGTGGACCCCGTGAGGACTCCACCCGTATCGGCCGTGCCGGTACAGTCAGGAGGCAGGCTGTGGACGTGTCCCCCCTCCGCAGAGTCAACCAGGTAACCACACTCATTTATATTAAATGCATGTTTTTCTTAAAGTCTAATCTTTGATTTAATGTGGCATGACAACAAAATACCTGTAAATTAGTTACTTGTGCCCAAATATTATTTTTATTTGCAGTTGCTGTAATAGTTTAAATGCTGTGCATTAAGCGAGGCTAGAGTCACGTCTGGATACTTCCCGTTGTCCTGGTGTGCTAGAGTGCTCGTAGAGGAAATATCTTTGCTTATTCATTGGCTGTAGTCTGTTGTGACCCAGTCAATCACCAACTCAGATACACTACACTACAAGCCAGTGTCTATTCCACCAAAGTGAATTGTCAGTCCCTAATATGCTGCTCTCTCGTCTTGTAGGCCATCTGGCTACTGTGCACAGGAGCAAGAGAAGCTGCGTTCAGGAACATCAAGACCATCGCTGAGTGCCTGGCTGATGAGCTGATCAATGCAGCTAAGGTAACAGTTTATCCACTTATAGTCTGATTCTGATAAATACTACAATATAATTCTGATTATTGCACCCATCTGATGCTCAAAAACATAACCTGTAATTAAGGTGGTGAGAAACGCAATGCTGTTTGTAATTCTGGTCCTCTGTTTATATTGATGTATTAAATTGCCAATTTCTCCCAATTTCAGGGTTCATCTAACTCTTACGCCATCAAGAAGAAGGACGAGTTGGAGAGAGTTGCTAAGTCCAACCGTTAAACGACAAACTTTCTAACAAATAAATGTCAAATTTCTTCTGATGGTGCGAGTCCTTTCTTTTTAATGCACTTCTACACACAAGTTTGAACAGTGAACAGGCATAGATTACACAAGCCAACTGTCTTCACTAAACTTACAACATATTCACACACAAGAAAGTTAAAACGATTGGTTTTAAAAACTCTGCAGCTGCACATCCTGTAATTGAGTGTCAGTAATTATACTTTGAGGATTGAAAGTGATACCAACCAATTGTGGATAAGAGATGATGTACAATCTACAGGTCTCAGTGAATGCTTGTCATAAGCAGTTATGTTAAGCAAGTGTCACTTTAAAATTTCTATTTTGTTCATCCAGGTAACAAAAACTTCAAAAAAAAGTTCAGTCAGCTCAGTGGTGGGCTGCAGAAACTGGAAGTCTTAGCAAGTTAAGTACAGTAGAATTTAGTGTTTTATAAGTCACTTAGCAGATGCTGTGTGTCAATGTTTCCCTTAAAAATAGACAGGAATTTTAATCTGTGGAAAGTGTTTGACTAATCCCCCTTCGTCCCACCATGTGCAGGTAAATGTGTACATACTGATGGGTAGAAGTGTTTTCAGAAATATGTGTGCTTTCTGTTGATGAGGAGGCAGAGTGAGGACAGGGACGCTCCCAGTTTGGAGGCCTCGCTGCAGGCTGTAGGCAGGAGGGTGTAGTCCTGTAGCTTCTGGAAGGCCTGCAGACAGGAAACAATTTACTCATCAGACTGTACTGGTTAATAAAAGATGGAAAAGGACTTAAGCGACTTAATGTAGACTGGATTTTCTCTGACCTAAAATGTATACTAGTTAAGTAATTTCAATGTAGATAATTTAAATCATCAGGAAAATAAGTATCTCACCTCCAGGTTTGGCCCTTCCTTTACACAAATTTGTTTAATGCATCAGATAATTAAACTACTACAGATTCACATGTGCACTGTAAATAAAATTACAGCCAATACTGCATTTGCAGTGATGCAAGGTGACTATTTTCTTTACATGCTACTTTATACTTCAACTCCATTTCAGAGTAAAATATTGTACTTTTTAGTCCACTTTAGTTAATTTACAGAGTTTTACATTCAAAACACATAGGAACTTATAAAGTATGCTTTCTTATAAAAGAAAAACTACCTAAAATATACAAGTTGAACTGAAACAATTGATTTTACTGATTGACAGAAAATTAACGACCATTTTGATATTTGTAAAACGTTCAGTCAGAGGTAATTTTTCCTAATTATACATTTTTAAATGCAGGACTTTTACTTGTTATGGGAGTACAGTGTATTATTACTTTTACCCAAGATAAGGATCTGATTACTTCCTCCAGCACTGCACAGATATTTGTAGGCATATAAATGTTATGTAAATTTCCCAGCATAAATCATTAAAGATTAATATCTTAAAAGGGGCATAATTGCATAAGAAGAAGATGAAGTAGTGAGAATAGTGGGAATGGTTTTAATTAGTACAAATTTAATTAAAATGTTGAATAATACCAATAATGTGTTTAACAAAAGTGAAATGTTTTAGTTTTTTTTTTTAAAGGGAACATGTCTAGGTATGCCAAAAGTGATCCCTTAAAGTGATTAAAAAAAGTCACAGTATACGGGAAAAAAAATTACAATATAGAATGTATAGCATGTCAAAAAGTGATAAAACAGTCATAGTATGTTGAAAAAGTGATAAAACAGTCAGTATACTATGTTTAAAAAAGTCATATTAACATAACATTAAAAAGTGATATGGTATGTCAAAAGAAGTCAAAGTATAGTATGTCAAAAAAAAATTAAAGTTAGTATCAAAGTCATGAAATAGTCATAGTATGACGAAGAGTCATAAAAAAGTCACACATCTAAAAAAGTCATAGTATAGTATGTCGAAATTTAAAAAAAAAAAGAAGCCATATTATAGTATGTCGAAAAAAGTGATAAATAAGCCATAGTATAGCATGTTCAAAGAAGTCATAGTATAGTATGTCGAAAAAGTGATAAAAAAAGTCATAGTATAGAAGAAGCCTGAAAGAAGCCTAAACAATATGTGGTATAAATACAATGACCAGATATCCTGTGATACTCCCAGCTTTAGGGTAGTGCACTATTAAATTGCCAAAGATGAAATAAAATGCTGCTGCCATGATCCTTTAATTTAACACAGATGAGACTCTTTTTTAACCTGAAGTCTGCACTAAAAAAAAATCTGAATCCTCAGCTGTACTCACAGAGACGCTGTCAGGACATTCCTCTGCAGGCCGGTGGAGCAGGAAGTCCAGTTTAGACGGGCCTTTGATGTAGATGCAGTTTGCTGCTGATTCCTCTGGAACAGTAAGCACTTCATAGTGGTGATCAGTCAGCTGTTCCATCATCTGGAGACAAACACACACTTAATATTACTGTGCACCACCCCGACTGCTCCACACACACGTATTGCAGACCACTCCCAGCATTACACATAGACTCAAAGGCAACATTAGTGCTATTATTAATATGACCTCAGCAGTTCACGTTAGGACAGAGAGAAGGGAAACAGGCACTATGTATGATAGATAATAATGTCGACATTGACTGGAAAGAGATGCTAGGGCCTGGCTAATAACTTATTTGGATATTCATGACAATATCTTAATGTAACTGCATATATTTTTTAATATAAAAAAGTATACAAATATATTTATCATTAAAAATCACCCTCAAATCTTCATCCAGAATTCAAAAACACATTCTGGGATTTTGCTTGGGATTGTCCTTCATTTCTTTCACTTATCACTTATGAGGCTTTCGTACATTTTAAAGTAACATATTAGCTGCAGTGTTGGTGAATTTTTCAAATACATTAGTTTGAGGTTAAAGGAATAGTTTCACATTTTGAGAACGTGAGAAAGCGAATAAGTGTACTTCCAAAAAAATGTCAAAACTATTCCTTCAAAGGGATACGCCACTGGGCTTATCACGGTCACTTACCCGGAGTGTCTTCTTGGCTCCATCACTGTTGCTGATGATGATTGTGTCTGGACCTCCCATGGAGCAGATGTTCTTCAAACGGGCTCCACCACAGACGGGGACGGTGGAAACAGCAAAGTCCTGAACCGATGGAGGTTAAAAGGTTGAACTCAACTTTTCTTTAACTGCATTAAAAAGGAGATTGAATAACATTTCTTTGTGACGCTAGCCTGTAAAACATGCAGTGTAACAGCCTACTGCCTGACCGATCTGAAACAGTTTTACAGACAAGTTTTTTGTCCCATGGTCTAAAAACTGTTGCTGAGCCTTTTCCATCTTGTCAAGAATAACATTTGATGGAAACACAGAACAACTTGCAATAGTAGGGATGTTTTCGACATGAAAATGGTCTTTTGTTTGATGTACTTTGGCTACTGTACAATAATACCAGACAGCCTCAAAAAACAGAGGTGAAATCCTAATTAAAATAATGTTTTGGTGTCATAAATGACCTCAATGAAAATTATACGTCTGTGTGTCCAACATCAGTATTGTCAAATAAATAGCTATAATTACAGGACAGTCTACAGCCATGCCAGCAGCTCTGTGAAGCTGTACTTAAGCACATTGGTGCTTTGAGTTAAATCCTAATGTCAGCATGCTAACAAACTGACAATGACAATGCTAACATGTGGAGGTTTAGCACATATGTTTCCATGTTCACCATCTGACTTTAGACACACACATTACAGCAGAGGCCGATGATATTGTTGTTTGGAAGGTATTTGGTCATAAACCAAAGTGTTGGACAAACTAAAAATTTTACCTGATGACATTTCAGAGAATCACCAATGTGATTACAATTCATATTGAAGGGGGACATGAATGTGTGTACTAAATGTCATAGCATTCCATCATATAGACATTTCACTGAAAACCACAAACTTCAACCTCATGGTGGCACTAGAGGAAAAGTCAGAGGATCACCAAAGTCAGCAGGATTCATCCTCTGGGCGCCATGAATATCTGTACCAAATATCATGGCAATCCATCAAAAAGTTGAGATATTTCAGTCTGGATCAAAGTGGTCGACTAACCAACCAACACTGCCTGACCTGGCTAAAAATTTGATTCGAGCTGAGGCTGCACTATAACGGCCACTTAGTGTTATTATTGCAATGATAAATACGTGGCTATAAATATGTAAAAAGCACTTGTAAAATATAGAATTTTATGAATGACAATTGTATAGCATGCAAAATGCTAGTGTTACCAACTTTGAAACACAATATAGTGGATTGTCCTCTGGTTGTCCCCTTTCATCACTCGTTCTGACCACATGAGACCTCCCACTTACACTAAGTCATAGCAGACTCGCACAAAGCGAAACACACACACACACACACACACACACACACACACACACACACACACACACACGCACACGCGCAAAGTGTGTGTGTTTTAGGGAGTAGCAAAGTGTGTAACATGCACTTAAGAGAAGTGGAGGAATCAATACTTCTAGGTGGGTCGTGTCGAGCCAGAGGGCCCCACTGTGTGGCCTCCATTATTTGGCCAATAGAACGACCTCATTCATCACTGTTTACAGACTATAATTCCCCAAATGCAACACAGCAAATGGCCACCTGCTCACTTTGGCAGCTGGGTTTATTTTCTGACAAGCATCTTGGCACTAAGAGGAGCCAGAAGTTCATACCATAACCAATACATGCAACATATTAAACTGGCAGTGTTTTTTTAGGTGTATCATCCCATTTTAACACCTTTTATTACTTACAGACTCATGCATTCATGACCAAAGACCCCAAGCAAAAAACAGTATAAAGAAGTACTCTGTCTGCTTCATGTAGAGCACATGTGTCAAACTCACGGCCCGCGGGCCAAATCCGGCCCCTCGCAGATTATGATCCGGCCCGCATATCAATTTAGGTTCACAATACATTTTGGCCCACCTAGTTTTTGTACTTTTTCCGACATTTTTGTCACTTTTTCTGGACGTTTTATTCAATTATTCTGACGTTTTTGGGCGCTTGTTTTCAATGATGGCTGAGGAACTTTTTCCTGACTTCTTTAGGACTTTATGTGGACCAAACTGTAAGAGAGAAGACTATATGACAGATGCAATAATACAGTCAAAGATATTTGACTTTTTCGATTAAATAAAAGCATATCAATAAACTAAACATGTCCGGCCCCTGATGTGATTCTTATTTTCCAGTGTGGCCCTCTGGGAAGTTGAGTTTGACACCCCTGATGTAGAGATTCCGTCACTGCTACATCTTATCTCCATGCCTCTTACCCTGAAAGTGTCTGCCAGCACTTCAGCCCCTCTGTGATTGGTGTGGGAGGAGATGCCGACAAAGAACTCCCTCCCTGTGAAGAGGACGTCACTGCCCTCGAGCGTGGCCCCTCCAGAGTCCGCCTCCTTGGCCCCCATCTCCACCACAGTCAGGTTCAGCTCTGACACCACCCTCCTCACTGCCTCCACCTGGAGAGATGAGGAGCAAAGAGAAGCAAGTAACATGAGCAACACATTCATGCTCAACTTCATTCTGTATGAGAATTTGACTGTGTATGCATTACAGTTTGTACTATCCACTTATCTATCTATCTATAGTTTTTTTGTGTGATATATATATATATATATATATATATATATATATATATATATATATATATATATATATATATATATATATCACACAAAAAAACTTCACATTACTGCCTAACAAGTTCCAAAGTATAAACATTAATGATTTGATATTGGTGCACTCAAGGAACCTCTGTAATGCTTTTTTTTAAATAATGGGTCCGTTTCCTCCAAAGAACTATGCAATTTGGTACATTATAATTTTAGAGAAAATAAGTAGGTAGACAAAAATATGAAGAATAAGCTTTCCAGTAACACATGAACAATGAATGAATGAATTCCTATTTCCTATTTCGTCTACAATTAGGACCAAATTACACAGTTATTTCCCCTTGAACTTGCAACACAGCATAACCAATTATTAATTGGTCATCATGTACCATTTGCCACCGCTTCCCCCTATAATTAGTACCAAATTTCATCATTCTTTGCAGGAATGTTTAGGGAAATGATTCTGAAATTGCAGACCCCAAAAATAAAGTTTTAACAAACCTCGTTAAAAGACCCAAGTCAACTCGATTGGCAAAAAGCATTATATTGCTTTGCAAAATCCAACATAAAAGGACAAACAACAAAAGTAAACGTGGACAGCATGATAAGGGGGATTTGAGTTTGGTCGTCTCTTGTTTTATAAAAGGTTGTTTTCTGCAGTCTACTCTCAATTCACAGATGTTGAGTTTCCAAAATGAAACATAATGCACAAACGAGTATGAACAAGGATCTTTTGGACCATGAGACATAGATGAAACTTAAAAAAACAAAAAGGCAACTAAATTCCATCTAAACAACTGAAGTATCTGCTACAAGCTCATTCTGGAACCATACTGATAAGAACTGAAACTAATGGCTACTACTTACTGTCCTTTAAATCACACAAAGCAAGATTAAGTGCATCATCAGAGGATAGGGTGCAGAAATCGCTAAAGACCAGTTTCTTCTCCACTGTGTTACCTCACTGCGTCTCTGCTGTTTGAAGGGCCTGGTGATGAGCGCTGTGTCTCCCTGGATCACTGCCACATCCTCTATCCTCCAGCTCTCTGGCAGCTCGGGGTCAGGGGGGATCTCGATCAGCTGCAGGCCCACCTTCTGCCTTAGGGCTCCTGTCAGGCAACCGAACTGACGCTGAGCTTTGGCCAGGTCCACAGAGGTCTCCCCTTTCTCACCACCATCTCCCACTGCTTTCCCAAAGGTCTCTGGGATGCCCCGCACCACGGCGTGGGTAAAGCGGCCATACGGGCAGATGTTTGCCATGATTTCAATAAACTAATAACAGTCTGTCTATAAAAGAGTGGTAGCAAGTATTGGTGTTCTGCAAAGATGCCAGAATACAGGCAACAAGCAAGAGGTAATACAAAAATGTGTGTTAGCAACTTTTCCACAGTCTAGTCTTGGAAGAAAAAAAAAAACTAAATTGAGCTAATGGGATAGATCAGGATGTCCAGGAGGAACATGGAGAGCATCTTCATCCCTGTCTCTCTGCTGCTTCTTTCATTCCAGTTCTCCACTGGTTGCTCCTGCATCTGCAGATGCCAGGAAATGGAAGCAGATGATGCCAGCCTAAGACAGAGGGACATGCACACATTAACAAGGCCAGATACAATGGGACAAATCCTCTGTGGGATACAAACATGTCAGGGCCATGAAATGGGTAAATATCTAAGACATTATTCTGGAGATTAAAATGAAGCGTGTAGCTAAAGGATTGCACTTGTGTGAATTGGTGATTGCTAAGTTTGTGAGAGGACACGTTATCACCCATAAAGCCTTCAAGAGCAGCTGAAATAACAGATAGATGGCACAGCTGACAGAAGACTAAGGAGTATTGTCCAAGGTTAGATTGCAATGAAACATTATTCATTATTCCTGCAATATGGTGCAAAGCCTTTGCATGTTTGGGCAGAGGGTTCGATTTGGGACAATTGCCCTTTCATCATCTTCCCTGTAACTTGCAGCAGTCGCCCACTGTGAGGCTGCAGAAAGGGACTTCACACAGGATGTTTATTCAACAAGTGCTGGGCTTTGATATTCATTTCATTTTGTTAAAAGGCAGCACACAAAGCTTGTTAAAAAAATACTAGCTTGCAAGTTTAGGCTTCCCAATCAAATCACAGTTAACAGTGCTTAAATGAACTATTGTTAGTGTCTGTGATACCTACTAATGAGATCAATGACAGGCTACGTTTTGGAAAAACAGTAGCCTATTTTTCCTGATATAATCTGCAATATTTACATTGTCGAAACGGAAAAGGGTAATAAAAACTCATCTTTCTGACTGCGCAGTCTGTTTATTCAGCTGCATTAATAAATATAAACCACAGCCCAGAACCAAACATCTTGAGTGTTTGGCTGCAGACTAGTGCACCGCCCAGCAGTTCTTCTTCCCAAATAGGCTACTTCTGATGATGTTCCACATCTTTCTAACAAGGAAACTATCACCAACACTCCCAGAAGTTGCACAAATAGCAAATACAGATGTAGACTTACGTTATAGCCTAACGTTACGTGTTTTAAGTGTCGCCGCTTCCACGCTCGGTGCGTTTGCCCTCGTTTGATTTTAATGTCCAAACCGACCCCGTTCCCGTAATTTTGCCGTTGGCTCTACTCTGCCGACCAACTATGTTAAGTCAAGATGACGACTATGAATATGTGCATATCCGGTTACGTATTTCAAAATAAGACGGCGACAGTAACCCGGAATTTGAGCCATGTTGTGTCATCTAATCTTACATAGGGTTAAGAAAATGACACTACATCTCACTTTCTTAAATTGAATACGTAATGTAATAAAACTCAAACACAATGTTGGTTAAGCTAAAAAAAAAAAAAAGGGCTTTAAAAGGTTAACATGTGATGACTGTTATGCTCTTATTTTGTAAAAGCAAAATCGCATTAGTTCCGGTCTTCTTTGCTCATATAACACAGCCATAAACTCGCCTCTCTCCCTCCCTTTCATCCCAGCACCTCCCCCCATCCCCCACACACGTCCTGCCCGGATTCAATCAACTTTGATTTGAGTCACCACAGCTGCTGTATTGTATTGGCTGTCAATAATGTTGAATGTTGCTAGCTACACATTACAGTAATCAATAACGTCGAGTACAAAATCGATAACGTTTTGTTATAACATGAAGTACTTAGCTAGCATCATGAAACATGAAATTAGAGTAATTTTAATTAATTTAACTTTTTAATTAAAGTAATTTCAAAATGAATTCAACATTAGCTGGCTACAATTGACAAATGTAAGCATAAATTAACCATGTGATGAAATCCTTACTTTTGCCACATATAGCCTGCTCTCTAACACCCTTTAATTCCTGGTATTGAGACACTAAATCAATGACAGATTGGAGTATTTCTATGATATTTTCAAGGATTAAGGACTCACATTTAATATTCTTCCCTTAATCCTGATGAATTGTGTAAGGTCAGATACTGTATCAGCAGCCCTGTATATTATATACTATACTTGTTTCTCTTTGAAATATAGTCTTTCTCCTCTCCTGTTCAAAGTCATATAACACCTATATTACTGAGCCATCATTGTTGTCTGTTTTTTTGTCTGTGTGACATGACAAAAACAAAAGATCAGGCTTTTCCTGAAAATCTGGGTCAAATGATGTTGGACACTGTTGACATTGGTGGATAAACATGTCAACCTCATTAGACACTAAAGAAAAAGATTTGTATACTTTGAAGCAGCAGTCTTGTGAATCATGTTAACCAGTAATCAAACGTTTGTTTGCTGAAACTTGGCAATTGATATTGGAGGTTTGTACAACATGTAAACATAGTCTACATAAACACGTTTTGGACTCATAAAGCTGCACAATGTTCCCTTCTACTGACTAGATTTAGGTACTGCAGCCAAGGGTTGTTCAGAGGGTTGAGTCAGAGATACAGAGGCAACTCGAAGACAATGAAGAAAGAAAGACAAATTATCTGTGTATTTCTGTACACAAAGGAAGAAAAAGAGACAGGAAATGTGAGGTTGATGTACTAGTGGCTGAATGTGGGGGATGGGGGGGCGGGTAGAGGGCACAGACAGGATTAAAGAACATAATCTGTTCACTGAGATCCTTCAGCCAGCACACAAAACATCCCAGTCAAATAAAGCATCAGCAGGTTTTCCACACTGTTTGTCCTCCACGCCTCCTACAAAGCACCCCATTTACTCTCTAATACAGCTGGCACAACTAGACTTAATTTTCTTAGAATTAAGTCACACGCCTAAAAAAATGTGCGTGCTGATATTTTTCAGTTTTTTCCCTGTGGATTTATTCCACTGTCAGTTTAAGTTTTTGTATTGTTTCACTCACGTTTCGGACCTTGCAACTAGTTTTAAATTCTTTATTTTACAACACTTACTTTTTTATGAAAATGCATAAAAGAAATGCATAAAATATGAACTACAAACATGCAGTTATTCTTATCTCATGCAAAGCGAAAATATGAAGATAAAATACTGTTTAAGAAATAAAAGGACAGATGTGCAAACTAAACTTTTTTTCAGTCTTTTTGACTGTGTGGTGTGTAATTATTCATCTGGTAAACAGCTTACTCGGTGTGAGCACTCTTAGCTCACTCCATCACAAGACTGCTGTCAGCAGACCGTCCTGCATGCTGCCCTCATGTCTCCCATTACGCCCTAAAGGATAATTCAGTTAAACTGCCTCGCTCTCCAACTCACTGACTCTCTGTTTCTGACATGCTGACTTTCTCTCTCTGTTTCTTTCTCTTTCTAAGATGCTGACCCCTTTCTCCACTGTGCTTACTTTAGTGGTCTTTCTTTTCGGACTTCTTAGCACCTTTCTTGCTGTTTTCTCACGCATATACACACAACAACATGCAGTTGTTGTGTTTATGATTCAAATCTTTATGGCCTGTTTTTGCTTCCACCTAATAAAATGCATTTTCTAATCACAATATATTTTATATTTATTATAGAACAGTTTGAGGTTGTTAAAGTGATTTTATACCCACTTGTTTTGTGCATTTTCTTTTATTGAAAGTCTATGTATGCCTGTAAATCACTGAAAATAATAGTAAAATATAGTTATCTCATTCAGCTGTATTAAACAACTCCTGTTGTTGTGAGGGGTCACTTCCTGTGTTATAAAATGAACACCACCCAAATGCAGAACACAACATCAGTCTTTTACTGTCATCTGATCATAATTACCTGTTGAAATTAAATTAGAAGTTTTCGGGAGGAGATAGTGACTGCCCGAGTAGCATGGGCATTCAAAAGATAGGAGACAAGAACAAGAGTGACTAAGAGAAAAACTCTTTAGGTGACAATTTAAACTACATTTGAGAAGGTGGCACTTTATCAGCTTAATCGAAAATACAGTGGAAGAAAAGCAGAGGAACAAGACAGAGGGTGTAGGCTTGCACTTCAAAGACAAAGAGAAATTTAATTTAGGAATGAGTTGTGGGGACGTATTGGCTCAGCAGTAAATTTGATGAGACAGCTGTAACGTCCCAAGAGGTGCATTTTTGGACGTTATTGAATCGTTACCTGAAAACAATTTGAGGACTTTTCACTGGACGCATCATGTCTCATTCAACACTTGTGATTGTACTCCTGTGTTGTCTACCTTTGGCAGGTATGTAGTTAATTTATTTCAATTCGAGTGGAATTATTACCAGAAGACATTCAAAACATTGTTAATTTATTGTAAAATGTGTTTTCAGGGATATGCTACTAAAACTGAAATGTCTAATTTATTTGATATTTGAGGCAGGGTTATTATGGTAAACTAAAACTGCACATAATAAAAATAAGTAGTGAAAAATAAGTAAACTGAAACTAAATAAAAACTGAACCAAAACAATATTGCCTGGTTAAATTAAGTAATACAAATAAAATAAAAATGAATGTAAATTCATTTCAGTTATTTTTTTAGCTATACTATTTCACTGCCAATAAAAGAAGACAGCATGAATTTCTGTCAACTCTCGGGACATTGAAGCATAGAAATTGAACAGACTTCATATTGCAGGAGATGGCACTGTGACACCGTTGCTTTAAATTGGAAAATAAAGTAGCACGAAGAATAAACATTAAGGTCTTCTCCGACCATGTATTTTGTATGTAGCTACATACGTCTGTATTTCATAGTTTGTACCCAGAGAGCACTGACAAGTTTATTTTTAACCGTAGTTAACTAGGATTACTGTACAAGGTCCTACTCAGGACATATCTTGGCCACAGCTCTTTTATAACCACATTAACAAATCAAAAATGTTTGTTTATGTTATCTGTTATCAGTCAATCATTATCAGATTATCAATGTCAGAATTCAATTACGCTCACAGTAAGTTTCTTTATATTTTTTCCCACTGTTTCCTTTAGCCTGTTTGACCTGTTACACCTGTGTATTCCCGGCCATCTCTCCACTGGACTGCTTTAAGTTTCCTCAGGAGTGTCCAGCCGGGCAGCGCTGCCTATCCAGTACTGCGATTGGGAGACGGGGTGAGATCCAGATCTGTGTGCATCTGTGTGTGTGTGTGTGTGTGTGTGTGTGTGTGTGTGTGTGTGTGTGTGTGTGTGTGTGTGTGTGTGTGTGTGTGTGTGTGTGTGTGTGTGTGTGTTTATTTCTGTGTCTGTAGATGATATTATTTTCTGACAATCTAGGGCAGGATGGTAACAATTTGGCGGACAAATCCTCATTGTCCTGAACATTGTCTGGGAACAGATTTGAGAATTGTACAGTGCACTCTGTGCATACGTCTGTGACATGTACTGTATATTAAGTTTAAGTGCTGACTATCATCTTTAATTTAAGGCTGTTTGAACCCACATCCAAAGAAATGTGTAGACACTGTAGTCCTTCTTGTAGTTACAATCCCTTCACTGCTCACCCAATATAAGTCAAATGCTCAAAAACTGCATTTAAATCTTTTATTTAAAGTCATGTGAACCAGGCCTGTTCTGAGAAGCAGGTTTACTAAGTTATCTGAATAACTTGGCGGGGAAAACCCAGAAAACTCTCTAATCTAGAACAAAGACTGACGTAAAATAAAAAAATAACTGGTCTGAGTTAGTTATCCAGATAACTTAGTAAACCATCATTTTTCAGAGCCAAACATTTACAGTCTGATCTCTGTGTGTTGCTGCTGTGCATACTAAAATAAAAATTGTGATTGGTTTTCAGGGCCTTTTCACAGGCCTGATTCTGTCCCGACTCCACAAGTGTAAAAACAAAATGAGACAAAAGAATCACAAAATGAATCAAACTCAGCACCATTTCTCACCCGGACATCCGGTCAGCTCACTAATGGCTGTGATGCCATTAAATTATCTCTAAAAATAGCTCTCTGGGCTCTCCATGGGTGGAGCAAAACGTTCACTGTTTCTCATCAGAGGATAAAGACCCTTTTTCTTTTACATGCACCTTAACCCGTAAATGCTCGGGCAGTTTTCAATGTGAGCACCATGTGGGACAATCTTTCGATGTCCGCCACCTTTAGGGTGTACAATTTGGTAAATGATTGAGATAAAAATCAGCCAAAATGCACTCACATTCTCTTAACGTTATTTTATTATCAGCATCAATGTTGTGACAAACTGAGACTGGGTCTTTTGTGCAAGAATATAATTTAATCAGTACACTAGACAATAAGTGCAGTGCACCAACATAAACTCCTCCCCTTTCTCTCGTAGGCGCTCTACAAGTGACAATGTACGAGAAGAGCTGTGCCGTCCAGTCCCAGTGTGGCGTGAGTGGGCATAAATACGCCTCAGGCCTTTACTTCAACTACACCAACGTCTGCTGTGATACCAACCTGTGTAACGGGGTTGAGTCCTTTACTGCCCTCAGCTGGGGAGGAGCCGCTCTCTGCCTGCTGCCTGCACTCAATCTCCTGCTGGCCTGAACATCTGAGGTGGTGGTGGGGGTGGAGGTCTGGATGGGGTCACGCTTATCACTGAATAGCGAAAGATGTAGGTGACCTGGAAAACGCGTACACTGACAGGCACATGAGCATGCACTTGTAAGACAACAGGGTTTTAAATTCCTGTTTTTAGGAAATAATTAACGGGAACATGTCGCATTAGTGATGCACCAATGTGGTTTTCAGAGGTCCGTATTATCTGATATTTTCCTACCCATTGTATCCACTTGTCTTCTTAGAAAGGTCAAAATAAACAAAGACTGGGTCAGTGGTAATAATTAATACATGTTTGACAGTTGTGTAAAATGAAAATACCACAGTAGTTCAAAAATAGTCAGTAAAATTAACAGATCATTATCAAAATATATGTAAAGGATAATGTAGCGCGAGATGGTCATTATTGCGAATTAAACACAGACAGGGTGACGCAGGACCCTGACGCTCTACATTATCCCGCTCATTAAACAGCTCCTTACTACAAAAATCAATAATTTGAATCAATAGAATGCTTGATTATCCAATCAGAATCAAGTATTCACCAAAGCCCTGTAATAAACTGTCATATGTGTATATGTATTTATTTGCTGTTCTGGTGCTTTTGATCATATCACATGATCTTCATTTTGAGATAAGAATTTGCTCAGTTGTAGATGGATCCAACTAAAATAGAAACCTGAGCACTTTAAAGACTGTTTGTCCATTTTGGCTTAAAATGTAATTGTTCATTCTTGACTTTGGAAACAACAGCAGATAGAAATAAAAAAAAAATGTAACAGAAGGTAGTTTATAGATGAAGAGCATATGATAGGATAGAAAGCTCCTAAACAGCTACTGACTTACTGAGTTTTCTGTTTCCAATATCAAGAATTAACTTTGCATTTTTACACCAACATGGATGAGAAATCCTTAAAATACACTCAGAAAAGCCCATTTGACATGGAAAGCTCCAGAAGACCTACTAAATGGTTTAAAAGTCAAAATACATACCATTTTATTTTGGACAATAGCTTTAGTTTGGCCATGTATAAGCCTAATTAACCTTAATAAACTCCATTGAAGAGATGTCTTTTTATTTGTGCTCTATTAAATATGCATTGGCTGTGTATGCATACATTTTTTGAATTACCGTACTTGACATGTTTACAATCATTGCTGTCTATGCTTTGAGCATAATGCTTGTATAGACTACAAATCTTGCATCTTTTTGAATGCCTTCTTTTTGACCATCTCAATGTTGTTACTCTCCACAATGGTTAGGAAATAAAAACGCATCTGTCACCTGTTGATTTTTTTATCAAGATATTTCTTTATTGGGATATTAATGAAAAGGCTTTAAAGTACAAAATACAATTTAGCTGTGCTATTAGTTTGATTGTCTTTATTGTTTATTCAAATCTACTGGTTTAGTGTCCACACCACTGTTCGTTTTGATCCTGTGGACTTTTAAGTGCAACTGCTTTTGACTACATGACATGAAAAAAGACAAAACAAAAAGTTAAAATAGTCTAGGGAAATGAGTCAAAAACACAATATGGGTCTTATAAAAAAGAAAATACATGATATGAAATTTAAAAGAAAAAAAGTGAAAAACAAACTAATTAAAGTTTTGTTTATGAAATGGTCCCTGAAATGGTATCAAATTCAACAGTAAGAAGTGAAAAACTTCTACACCTGGAGAAGAAATACTAAAATACAAGAGCACTGAAATTATTCAGACATGATCCCTTTAAACGTTGGTCTATTTTTAGAAAATAGATGAAATCCATAACAATTCAGTCAATATAAAATATACAGTATCATCTCTTTGATCAACAGTTGCATTACACCTCAAGGAAGGATTTAACTAAAATCTTGTAGAAAAATAACCAACTGTGCTCACACTGGACGCGTAAAATAATCAACGTCTGTGTATAAACTTGCCTTTTCAATCGGCTTGAATTGCACTTAGGTTTAATTTTTTATTTTAAAGAGCTTCACCCTGATCTGAGAGACATGACCCATATTGAGGCTATCTTGGGCTCACCACAATACTACTGTATAAATCCAGTCTTAATTGCCAACAGCCTCTATTAATGGTAATTTGCTTAGTTGCCGTGAAGTTAATAAAATCGTCTACACAAGCTGCTGCAACAGTCGGACAAGGCCTGTTGTTATTGGTTAGTAGTTCTTCCCAGCGGTTCAATTTCAAGTCACTTTTACAAGAATTACTTCAGACTAGCAAACTTAACAAAGAGTGCCTTACACTGGTGACAGACGACAGTAGGGCTGCACGATATGACCTAAAATCAAAATCCCGATTAATTGCACATTTTACCTTGATAACGATAAATGAACGATAATTAATCACGTTGTTCTAAATCATCTTTTCTGAAGCCAAAATGTTTCCAGATGACGGACACTGCATTTTTTTGGGGGGGGGCACAAGTTGCTCAATTGCAATCAGACTCTGTGTTTGAGTTATCCTCCATTATGCTTTGCATGTGGCTAACTGGTCCGGGCAAGGTCACGTGACTACACACGCGGTAGAATGTTTTTAAGGAGAAAGTAGGCCTATCAACAGGAATAAATTATCGAAATTATCATCATGGGAAAAAAACGATAAAAAAGTTGATGATAGCTTCTGAATTTCGATGTTGATACATTTTCGATTAATCGTCCAGCCATACATGACAGTTAAGTTACAGCCTGCACTCACTAAGTATACACAGTTTTTCATTTAAGGATAAGTCTGATGATATTAAAATGTATCGATTGTATACATTTTTGTCAACAACCACCATAAAAAGACCAAAACCATAGAGCTAGAAACACATCAATGATAAACAATGACTGATATGTTCCTTTCATTACAATGAACATATGCCCTGTAGTTTATTTTGAATCCCTCCCAAATACACCGTCCCTCTGCTGTAAATACCCACTGTTTCCTGTTGCCCTGCAGTGTTAGGAAACTACTTTGCATTTGCAAGAATGAAATAATACATTTGTGACCCAAGATTCCATCTTCATTAGGACTGAATGATCTCGAGGCCACAGACAGGGTCGAATAATTCATTCATAAAGTACTGATATTTTAATGGAATTTGTTGCGAATTGATGTTAATAAAACAAGTATTGAATACTGCCAGTCTTATACGTTTAATTAATAAAAGACAGCAATCTAAAGCTGCAAGTTTGATTTTCACTTTAAACATTGTGCATGTTTACATCTAACTTCCTGCTGTTTTTTTCTGCTTTAGGAGAACATGTGACAGAGCAGGCCTTGTGCCCCGAGTTACTAGAGGAGGCAGTACAAGTGCTTTCAAGAGATGCTCAACAGTGTGGTTCCCAAAGTAAAAATCCCATTGATTTTCTCCATGAGGATTTTTATTATTAGCCATCAGCAACATCTCTGCTTGGTGGAGGTTGCCATTACCATGGAAATGTTTTTTCTTTGCTTTTATTTGCCATTTTTTAAAATGTTCTTTTGCGCAAAATGAAATGTTTTGTTCATCTTGTAGCTGGCTGGCTTGGTTCCAGGCTTAAAACTATTTGTATAAGCATTTTCTGAAACTTCAATGGAAATATTGAATGGGGAAAATCACTTCCGGAACCAGAGCAGTTCAAAAGTGGGCGGCCACTGTTGAGCTCTATTTAGGACTAGCAGTTAACAAGTTTTTAACTTCTTCATCCACGGCCACTTCAATACACTTACAATCCGAACTGCCTCTTTTGTATGACACTAAAAAGGATCCTTCATATTTGACAAAATAAACTAATCCTTCACGCCTGCTGTGGGAGCGCAGAAAGGGGAAGCCCGAGTCTATTCAAACTGTTTCCTGTCTCTGTAACTGTTTTCAGCTCTGCCTCCCTAAAGCGCTACCCAGTCTGCAGGCTGCTGAGGAAAACACCCGACTTCCTCTCTGAGGTGAACTATGAAGAATAAAAAGCTGTTATGTCTATTTAGTAAAATTAGTATAACACTTTGGCAGGTGAGCTGGCCCTAGTAAGCATGTTTGTAACCTAAAAACACCCACTTCCTTCATACCAATACTGACAATACGAGTTGAATCAGCTTGTGTAAGGCTTGCAAGATCCTAGTGAAAGTTTCATCTGGTAGGCAGCTTTGTGTCTTTGCCCACCCCCCCCCCCCCCCCAAAAAAAAAACAAACAAACAAAGATATACTGTAAAAAAAAACCTCATCAAAAAAGGAAGAAGAAACAACTTTACACTGTATCTACGGATGGTGAAACTGCTTACAAGCTAGGCTGTAGTTTTAAGTGTGTGTGTGTGTGTGTGTGTGTGTGTGTGTGTGTGTGTGTGTGTGTGTGTGTGTGTGTGTGTGTGTGTGTAAGCAACGTGTTCCATCATTCCTGCAGAGTTGAATGTACAGGAAAACTGGGAATACAGTTTGCCACAGCTAGCTCTTTTTGTGTGCATGCATTTGTTTTTGCATCAGCTTATCTGACTCCTGTGCTTCCTCGTTTCCCTTCTGATGTAAACTAATCCACTTGGCAAACAAAAAGCTGGAAAACTACATGAATAAACATCTCTAAAACAAACCTAAGAGTATACTTCTATGATAGGAAAACCAGCTATATGGACTAATATTATAAAAAGGTGATATTAACTTTTAAAGCTGCAAAAAATGACCGTACAGATGCAATGAAGCCTCTTGAGAAACAGATCGACCAAGTTGCTTGCAGAGTGTGTGCAAGTGAGTAAATATGTGTTTTTGTACTGGTTTATGACGTGTGCATCCCGATGGGCTCCTACTTGAGAGCTTTAGCTACAGAGGAGTAGGCAATGTGGATCTCCTCGTCGATCGGGCAGGTGGAGGCAAACTCCTCCCTGGCGTACGCTGCGTTCAGGTACCTCCAGAGGTTTGTCAGAGACAGAGGGATGCTGAAGTTTCGGTATTTTAAACACACCACCTGGAGAGAGAATAAGAGCAAGACTGTGAGAAACACAAACAACAAAACATGGACTCAACATTATAATCTTTTCATCCCAGGCCCCTAATGCTGCAAAGCTTAAAACAGAAGATTACCTTCACGATGTGGAGCTTAGGCAGCAAGTTGCAGTCAGCCAGAGTAAGCTCTTGGCCATCCAGGAAGGGGCGGGATGAGGAAGTGAGCTCATCGTCGCTATTCTCGTCGATCTCGTCAGGAAGTGGGGAGCCGAGGTAGTCATCCAGCTTCTTCAGAGCCTTCAGCAGGCCTTTCTCTAGATCTGAGCACACAGAAAATAATACACTAATACGGTGTTTAATCAAACCTAAAGGGATAGTTTGTTTCTCCAAAATAGATGTGCAAATCTAAGCTGATTTCAGAATAATGCATTTTATTTTTTCATTTGTGACAATGGCTGAAATGATTGAGTGAATTTCATTTTAAAGAAATAAGCAAGTACAATGAAAAAAACACAATTTTTACCCAACAGTGATATTTCCAGTGAGATCACCCACAACACAGAGTGGCTAAACCCAGAGAGCAGCAGGCGACCTGTTTGCACTGAGGCAGAAAAGCTCAGACCGTAATGGTATTAACTCAGATGCTCCCTGCTGGTTTTCTGTCCTGTCCTAAAGAAAGACAGAATGGTAGATTTACTTACTTTCGTTGGCCTGAGGGTTTGAGTTCTTGACGTAAGCAGAGAATTTGGAGAAAACATCCATGCCTGCTGTGTTGGACTCTGGGTTACGAGCAGCCAGACGGGGATACCTAAACAAACAGAGAATTCAATTATTATTAATGACTCAACGCGCTACTTCATATTCCAGGCCGATAGGCAGCGCTGTTATTGCTACAGAAATGAACCAAAAACGGAGAAGAAGAGCAGTCTTCAGTCACTTCCACTTCCGTTCATAACATGACTACCGTAGTTCTCTTAATACATCCATGGACTAGACTTTAATAACTTTCACCACTGCTCGTCGTGGGGTGTGGCGATGACATCATCGATACGCATGTATGCGGTTTCGCCGTCCATACAAAGCCAAACGTGAGCCGTTTTTTTTTTATTCACCCTGGGGCCAGGTTTCAAAAAAGTGTGTTTACAGGCAGTGCGTTTACAGGATTCGTATGCACGATCGGCCCAAACGATGCAAAAAACGTGCGTTTGCATCAAAACGCGTCTTCGTGTGGATGGCCTCTCAGACAAAGAAGATTAATATAGGATGACACAAAATTAGCAAGAATTCAAAATAGGAGGCGAGTAAAACAAATAGGGCTGTAATGAACAATCATCTTTGATTAACCCATTCATTGTTTGGTCTACAAAATGTCAGAAACAAGTGAAAAATTACTTGTAAAATTTCCTATGATATCGTCAAATATTTGATTTGTCCAAAGTCCAAAGCTATTGAATTTACAAGCACACAAGACAAAGAAACGCAGCAATTCTTCACAACTGAGAAGCTGAAGATAGGAAATGTTTGGAAAAATTACTTAAACGATCATTATTTTTTTAAACATTTGTGAAACAGATTGAGCGATTACTTCGGAGGGCTGAGATTTTCCTCCAGGAACTCCTCAATCTTGTTGGTGTCTGTTTTCACCTCGCTGCCGTACAACAGGAAGGGAGGCTGGGCACCCGGAGCCAGATCCTTCAAGATGTCTGGCTTCCTACGGTGAACGGTAATAAAAGAAAGTCAGAAACAGAGAGACAGACATCCAGCAAAAAAGAGAGAGGTTTAAACAGCAAGAGAGCGATGGAAGAAAAGGGGAAGAAGGAAAAGGAAATACTCATTTTTGCAACTCAAGACTTCCACAGCTGTCACTGAAATAAAAAGCGAAAGCGGTTTCACACACACACACACACACACACACACACACACACACACACGTGCACACACGGCTGGTTCACCTCTTCATATCCACTGTGGTAACATCGAAGGTGACTCCTTTCAGCCACAGCACCATGAAGAGACGCTGGGAGAAGGGACAGTTGCCGATGCTCTGACCATCGCTCCCTGCCTGGCACACGAAAACAGAAAACATTTGATATTATTTCATGTTTTTTGTGGCTTTCGTATGTGCCATTGGGTCGAGGCACATATGGGGGCCATGGCTGTTACTTTGCAGTTTTTTTAGTTTAATTTTCTCTCCTTTTTGTTTGGAAAAACAAAAGAAAAAGATGAAGTTTTTTCACTCTTAAACCAAGGTAATTTTTTTTACATCCACACAGCCTGTTAAATAGTTATATGTACAGTATGTGTTATTTGTTTCTGTATTTATCGTTTATTTATTTCATATTAATGTTTAGTATGTTTATGTATGCACCAACAACCCAGGCATATTCTTCCTAAGTGCTACCTACTTGGCAATAAATCCTTTTCTGAAGCCTGATTCTGAAGCTGCAAAGTCAGAACTCAAAAACTATTACTACACCCTCCATCCAATCAAAAAGGAGCTAAAAAGGAAAGTAAAACAAACTTGACTCTACAGCATAAACTCAGCAGGATGCCCCTATTGGTTTATTTCAAAACATTGACAAAAGCAACTTGAGCTGACAATATAAATTGAGAAATCAATCGTTAGGAAATGAATCAGCAACTATTTTAACAATTCAATAATCGCTTAAAGATTTTTTTAAGCAAAAATGACAAACGTTCTAAATTCCAGCTTCTCAAATGTGATGATTTGCTGCTTTTCTGTGTTTCATATGACAGTAGGGCTGCAGCTAAAGATTATCTTTACTGATTAATCTTCCAAATATTCTCTCCATTTATCGATTCATTATTTGGTCTGTAAGTGTCAGAGTTGCTGCTTTTATTTGTTTAATAACATGGTAAACTGATTATCTTTGGTATTGGATTGTTGGTTTGGATCAATCGATAAATGGAGAAAGTAGACTGATGATGAATATAGCCTACTAATTAGCTGCTAGAAGCAACATAATTCCCTCTTGAATTCACCTAGAGATTGTACGCTGCTCAGGAAATGCTCATAAAGCTTTAACATGTTCCTTGTGTGGCTGAAGGAAGTCATATTTAATCTTCAGTCATTCTACTGTATATCCCATTAAAGGTTTGTAAGTGGCATGAACAGCATACAGTATGAACTTACAGTTATAGTAAAACAAGAAACCTCTTACTTTCAGTTACAGAGGCCAATGTGAAACTATAGGCTGCTTATATATTCTGTTAATTAGGGGTATCAAATGTCAATGAAGAGGCTGACTTTAGAGAAGTTACAACAGCATAATACACCCCTGAAGAGGGAAACAAGTAGAGGGTGTTGCACATGTTCACATGTTCATACAGAGGAATCATTATTTAAGACCATGAGGGGAAGCCATATTTGTTATATTGGAGTTTTGGGCTCAAAGAAAATGGGATTAGCACTAGCCTGCCTGTCATACTAACATACTAAATATAGATTAAAGTCGCCTGCCAATTATGTTAACGTGTATTTAATTAGATTAGTCTTACTGTAATTTATAAGCCCGGGTGAGTCAGCAGAGGTGGTCTAACTGACATGAATATAGGCTATTATAACATATGCTGTAATGTGATTTTAAGTGCAAGGTGACTTTATGTCCCCATATACAAAACAGTGTTAAGCTTATCAGCTTTTAATAACAATACAGTGAGAAGGGTAATAAAAAATGATTAGATAAGAAATCTCAAAACACACCGTATCTTCAGCTTTAGGCCGTTAAATACATAAATGTCACCGCCGTGTCGACACTTTTGGGGGGGGCTCATTCAATCACTTACCTTCACAAAAAGTTCAACTTTGGGTTGATTCGCTTCGCTCATTTCCCCCTGCTGATGCACGAGACCTTTTTAAAAGAGTAAACAGAGATACATAAGTTGTTAAAATCAGGCTGAATAAAGCACAAAGTTACATTTCCTAAACAAAAACGAATTCGAAACTCGGGCAGCCAAGCCCATCTTCCGCTACAACCCCCAGTCAGTAATTGACGGTTTAAACATTGTAGCAGCTACGCACGCAACGTAAACGTCAAACAAAGCAAACTTTGGCTTCCTAAGAGCTCAAAATATCACATTGTAGCACAATTTAAGTCTGCAGAGGCTACCTGCAAAGTGTTTAAAGCTGTCGCTGTCGCCTGTAGCTGCTCGCTGGTTTCCCCTCCCAGTTCTGCTGCCTCTCTCGGCTGCAGCGACGCACTCATCATCATCATCATCATCACCACAGCTCCTCCATTTCCTGGTGCTGCACTATGACGGATGGAGCTTTCAGCAAATAGCTGGTGCAGCGTGAAGGAGGGAAGCTTGGGTTTGAGTTAAAAGTTTCTTTCATCTTAAAGATAATTGATTTCTAAACAGAAATGCGACTTGACAGAAGTCAAAAATGTGGGGTTATAGGCCTATGAAGCTTAATGTGGACCAAAAACGTCCAGGATATGGGCTAAAATGGTATTTAGAAATGCCATGTTGTGAATAAGCCGAGGCTTATGTAAACATACAGGGCGCAGACACAATAATAACACCTGTAGCTTACATTTGAAGGCAGTCCAATTTAGCAGCTTCGTGATTTTTGTGAGGCTTTCTCGTTGTGTTGGATTGCATTGTAGGTGTAATAGTTTAGGTAGGTTTAGCAGTGGGCTTTATAGGCTATATAAACACAAACAAGTGTGTAAATGTATAATAATAACAAAACATATCATTAATATAGTGCTTTAAAAAACAAGGCACTTTACATAAAAACAAAGACAAAAACAGTAAAAACAATTAAAGAAAAAAAAGAATATATATATATATATATATATATATATATATATATATATATATATATATATATATAAACAATATAGGCCTACAACTACAACGGTGTATCATGTGGATATGATATATCTGCATATGGACCTTAAAGTAGAGTGTCTCACCTTTCTGCATCCTCTGTCAGCATGACTATAAAGAGTTACATACATTTTTTAGTAAAGAAGTCTAGATAAGAAGGGATTTTTTTTAAACAAAAATAATCTTATTTTATTGTTTAATGTGCGTTGGATGTTATGTATGGAGCAGCCATAACTGATGATCACAAATGAATGAGGTAGTGTAGCACATGTAAGCTTAGGGTAAAATGACTGGATATTACATTTCACTGGTTTTATTTAAAAAAATAAAAAAATAAAAATATCTGGAGGTCTTTCTGCCTGCAGTGTTAATATATGTGTGTCCCTTCCTATATATATTAATATATGTGTGCCCCCTTCACTTTTCAGTGTGATACCTTAGTATATCTCGAAAAGTCATCTTAGCTTTGTTGGATACTCCTGGATGCCATTATGAACACACAATGAATATGTATTTACTATATATTTTACATATTTTTCAGAGACAATACAGCACTGTACACAGTATAGTAAAGAGTCAGTAGAGGGAGATATTTACCTTTGCTTTCTGCTCTCAGGAGCACAAACAAGATGTGAAAAACTGTAGGCTACTGAGTGTAAAATCAATATTACGAGGGAAGTCCTGCTGGGTTGTCAGTCCAATAAGCGTGTTCAAAGCCTTAACTCAGATACAGTGTTTCCTGTCATGGAGGCCCAAATTAGTATCCAGAGAGCTCCACAAAAGTCCCTATGGCACTTTTAGGGGACAGTTTGAGGATAGTTTAATATAATGTAACCAATGAGAGACAGTGTAAGAATATAATTCTAATTCCAACTATTTTCAATGGCGAAAAATCTAAGCAAGCCAGTTCGAGAGGGACTTTAAAACTTTGAAATAATTGGTATTTAAATTGTGCAGCAGCGGCTGACACTATAATATCAAGAAGAGGTTGTTATTTTAGCATATTCTTTGCTAATATTATATAATAGGCTACATATGTTTTGTTTTTACTTTTACTCCAATGTGTAGGCTGTTTACTAGTAATTACTAATTACTGTGTTGTAGAACTTAATATTGCTCTTTCACTTGTAATAGCCTATATGTTGTTTCTACTTTGTTTCTAACGAGGGACAATGTAACTAATTTAACTACTAGTCTATACTTTTGTGAATCCAGTTTTCTTGTTACTGTAGTTATGTATTTTTTTTTTTTTTACAATAAATTAGCTAAATCCTAACTCTATTTGTTATGGCATCTCATCTTTTTATTTTTTGCAATAACAATTAAGTTAGTTGTCCAAAACTATTCTAATAGTTATTTGTTATTATAGAGATAACTTTAAAGGCCAAACTTTATTTGGTAATCTCCTGATATTTTTATTTATTACACACTTCCAAATGTTGTAAGTAAATGTCAAATTTTGTTTATTTAAATTATATTAAGAGTCTTTTAGAGGTTTCTTACGTGCTTCTCCACAGTAGCAGCTCTCAGTCAAATTATTTCATGACACATGCAAAATATATAAACAGGGCACTGACAACAGATCAGGCATTCTGCTTTTAACTCACTCAACAACATAGTTTGGAGGTTTCTTTTATCGGAGTTAAACAGGTTTAGCAAATCATCTGTGCTAGTTTCACCTACAAGCACCTCTAACACTCATGTTGTATCCAGTTTGTTTATTGTGTATTAAACCATAGTGTGAATGACTATTTGTAGTTTTACGAGTGGTTATATGCTTATTTATTGGCGGGGAGACTCCCTGGAGTCTTTAGGGGTGCTGGTGGTTGGATTTTGTTACTTTTGGACAGAGCCAGGCTAGCTTCTTTCCCCCATTTTTTGTGCTAAGCTAACCTCCTCCTGTCTAGCTTCAAACTTAGCGTACAAGCATACTTCTTTTGTAGCCTACGCATGAGAGTGATATCAATCTTATCATCTAACTCTCAGCAACTCTCTCAAAGTAAATTTATTGGCATATTTCCTAACATTTAAAACTGTTCCTTTAAAGATAAGATTGATCAACTGTTTAAGTTCTTTCAGATCTGAGCTATGTTGATCTTTTAATAATTGAACATGGGTGGGGGATCTTGGGGTCATTTTTAAAACGATTTACCCATGACAAAATTTGACCTGTGGAGTTCCCCATGGCTCTATAGTGATATAAATAAATGTATATACCTTTATTTCTCTTTCTTTTCTGCCATAACTCTTTCTCATTCTCAGACAGGTAGCCTACTCATTTATATTCAGGAAGCTCTCCAAATGCTTTATTTTGCCTTTAAATATATTATACTGATTCTGATATAACATAAACAGAAATACCCTGTTGGATCTGTGACAATTAGTGTTGTACCAAACACTTGTACCAAACTGAAGGTCATTAAGCTGCAGTGCAGGGAACTCACCTGAGACTTAAAGGGATACTTCACCGATTTAGCATTCAGCTTTGTATCAGTAGAAACCCGGTAGTATTTCTGAATGACCGTGCGTCCCTCACTCTTATCCCCCTGAGACAGGAGATATCTGCATTGGGGGGTCCGGAAAAAATCTTCCGATGACGTAAAATGACGATTTTTGCGTCATCGGAAGATTTTTTGGCCAGAGCAAAAGACTACAACCAGTAGTAGGACCTACTTCCGCATGTTTTAAACCCGCCCATCACCCGAAGCGAGGCGATCTCGGCCGAAAAAAACCGAAATGTCAGCCATCTTGAATCCTCGCTAAACAGGGCTCTGCTCTATCTTCTCAGCAGCAAACTTTTACAACAATTATGTGCATTCAAACTACCGCACGTGTACCACCGGGATACATCGCTACAGATCGGAGAATATGCAGGGAACGTTATTAGAGACGGAATAATCGGCCCACTACGAGAGCTTCGCCTGCACGGAGACCAGCACGGGGACCGCGGGCTCGCTCCTACCCCGAGCCGGGGTAGGGGACATTCACGTCGGATAGGTGGGAAGCTAATGCTAGCCGGGGGAAAGGCACATCCAGAGCGAGCTAACGCTAGCTGGCCACCTGTCCCATCAATCCTGATTGAAAGTGTCCGTTCATTTAACAACAAACTGGACTACATCCAACTTCAACGATGCTCCAAACGCGAATTCAGAGACTGTGTTTTTTTTGTTTCGTGGAAACATGGCTGAACAACAGTGAACCGGACTGTCCAGCTACCAGGCCTGCTAGCCTTCCGACGATCCGAGCTAGAGATGCTCTGTATGAAGGTGAGCTGTGTTAACACGGACTGGTGCAGAAATGGGGTGATTTGCATCCAACTAACTGCTAACCGCTGGAGTTTGTGACTGTTACATGGCGACCATTCTACATTCCACGCTAATTCACGGCTGTGTTTATACTCGGTGTTTACAGCCCACCAAGCCTAATGCTAGTATGCGTTAGCTGAACTTTACGGAACCTATAATGTCTGTGTGCACTAAAGGTAGCCTGTTTCGTATGTCGTTATTATATAATGTAGTTTATATATATATTTTAAATGTGTAACGCCACTTGAGCCACGATGAAACGTTGTTTTGTGTATATGGTTGAAATAACAATAAAACACATTGAGTTGAGTCGAATGCCTCGCTGTCTGTCTGTCAAGCGGTAGGCGTGGCTTGGGAGTGGACTCAAAGCAGCGAAGCGAAGTGCATTCTGGGATTTGGTGTCTTTCATCCATATGAGCCAAAAACACATTTTCTGGCTTTTCTCGGCCTAGAAGGCACCAATTAAATTTTTTTTTTCACATTTCTGCTACATAAGTGACCCAATTTAAAGATATATTCAGCTTTCCAGCGGTGAAGTATCCCTTTAATCATGAACAGCATTTAATATCTCATCTTTATCTTTGTTTGTCCCAAGTAATGAGCCACAGTAAAAGACATTTCTTTTTATTACATTTGTCATCCAATTAAAGTGTTAGATGGTGCTTAACAAATTACATTTAGTTGGTACAGAGGTCAGATTAAAATCATATGAAAACAATGACACAAAAGACATTTTTATTCCACAATAAGAATTAGCGAACAAAGGCATATGTTACTCTTAAATCTTCCATTTGCTTCAGTGTAGTTCTACTGTACTGATACTATAAGTTTGTTTTTTTCCCTCAGGGTACATTATTCTTAACTTGCTGCGATGAAGGCCCTCAGCACAATCACGGCTTTCCAAGCTTTATTCATCCTTCTTGAGGGTTACGAAGTCCAGGTATTTTAAAAAAAAATGTACTTAAAGTTCTTAATATGTGTCTCATTCTAGCGAGAATTGAGTATTATGTCCATCTGAGAAAGTAATGACAAGATACCAGGTCAGAAGAAGAAACGTGCAAGAATGAGGTTTATCAGGTTTTGTGTTCCAGCTACCAGCTTCCAGTAACGTGGGAGTCTTTCAGTCATTACTGGAAAAACCCAGCTCAAACATTCAAAGCATGGAGGAAACTCACACTCAATACAACTGAGAACAAACAATTATTATTATTTAATTCCTCCATGCAATTAAAATATTCCTTTTTATACTGTGTCTATATTTCCTCAAAACCCCACATTTACAGGCATATATGTTTCAAAAGTGGGATATTTTTATATAATTAAGTGCAGCAATTATAGCTATTGCTTGCGTACAAAGGCAACACTCAGTCATTAATAGGATCTTTTTTCTTTTAGGCTCCAGATGCTCCAACCGGTCTGTAGGGTGGCGCACAAAGCTGCAGTGAGAGGGAGCTGGATGGATGTGGCTCCAGTACAGCAGTCAGTGCTGCAGCAGGTCCTGGTGACGGTGCATTCCGCAGTTAGGAGGGCTCTGGATTCAGTTTGGTTGCAGAGAGACGAAGCCATGCAGCCTCGAGTCTGAAGGGTCGTAAAATGACTGATGTTGAAGGCTGAAGGAGGACAAGAAGATCAGAATATAGAAAATAAAAAGTATTAATAGGCTACATCATCACTCTGCATCGGCAATTCCATATAGCCTAATGGAAGATGTATTCAGACCTTGTACTAAAGTAATAAGTATACATACACTACCGGTCAAACGTTTGGGGTCACTTAGACATTTCCATTCCACTCCATTACAGACAGAATACCAGCTGAGATCAGTTGCATTGTTTTTTTTAATCAGGGCGGCAGTTTTCAGATTACATTATGTGCTTACATTATTGCAAAAGGGTTCTCGACTGTTGTAGAAAGAAGTGGCTGATCTTTAATGCAATATCTACATTGGCCATTATCAGCAACCATTCATCCAATGTTCCAAAGGCACATTGTGTTTACTAATCTGATATCATTTTAAAAGGCTAACTGAGAAAACATCAAAGAGTTTTTACTGTTTGCTTTGGGCATGACATGGGCATGGTATTGTGCTGAGTTGTGTCATAGCAACAGTAGTCTCGCTTTGCCAGACCATCCACACGCTGCGGAGCCGCTGTAAAATAGTCGTGCGAGAGAAAACTCAGATTGGACAGATAGTCTAGCTAGCTGTCTCAATTTACCTTGCAGAGATATGAGGAGCAGTTAACCATGGTCCTCATAAATCCACCAGAGTTTCTAATTCCAACAGAAAGAAAGCGGAAGGTAACGGACATCGGCGAAAATACACGCATCCTGGCGCAACACTGGCTTTACTGAACCTTCAAGGTTAAAGAAGTAACACTATATTACATTTTTCACCATTGGCCTAAGTGCTAAGTTGTAAATTACAGTCCAGTATTTCTAGCAATGAACTGCTAAAATAACACATTGTTTGTCCACACCCCCCAGTATGACACATTAATCCTTTTCTGATCAGCATGACATATACAGTATTGTCTTGGAGCAGGCCTATGAATAACAAATGAATAATACATTTTTAGCAGCATGGCTAAATGCTAGCACCATGGGGAACACAATGCATACAGAAATGGGCTATTTAGGTGACACCGCTGCACTTGTGGCTAAATGTTTTCTACCCCTTTGCTGCACATGCATCCTGGATTTGTTGTTTTTAAAAAGGGGAACCTGTCTAGTCATTAATTTTAGCAAACTATATTAATGTTTATTACTTTTGTCTGACTATTTCAACACGTAACTATTATGCTATTATTTTAACTATTTCAACCATTTAGGGGGTACTTTTTGGGGAAACGTACTAAAGATTGAATAGAGTTACTAATATTGTGTACTGAATGATGTTAAAATAGGTGTGAATGTGAGCATGAATGACTCTCTGTCTCTATGTGTCAGCCCTGTGATTGTCCTGGTGTGCCCCAGCTCTCGCCAAATGTCAGCTAGGATTGGCTGCAGCCCCCCACGACCCTTAAAGGATAAATGGGTAAGGTAAATGGATGCAATAAAATAAGAGCAAATAGCAGAGGCTTTTTCAATGATTTTCTTTATTTTTGACATCAATGTAAAAGGATAAATAAAAAATAGAAGAAAAAAAAAACAAAGCATAAGAACAGCCACGAAGATTTACGAGCTCAATGTTTCCCTGAAACATTTCATTGATCCATGACGTGGATACCTTAGTTTGGAGATGTTATATAATCTGTCATTAAAATTGAACCCTGACATGACAAGACCTAAGTTATGAAAAAAGTGTCACAGCATATGAATAATCATACTTATAAGCTTATAAGGTCAAAAGAGTTTATTTCAGATAGTGCTCTTGGCCTTGTGGTATGGTTAAAGATACAGCGTATTACAGTGCAAATGGATTTGAGGTGCATCTGACTGCTGCAGTCCGCTGCTGTTTCTGTGATTTTGCGTTAAGCATATCACAGAATGCTGCTCCACATGGAGGCCAGGGCGGCTACACCAATGGCGGCGGTGAGGGTCATCTTGGTCGATGGGGCGCCGCTGACCTGGACGGGGTTGCACTTGTCTGCTGAACAACAGTTGACTGTGACCGTGTATGGAATATTCAGCAGGGTGCCGTTGCTGGTGGTGCAGCCAGCAGGCTCCTGGCACCCCTGGGTGTTGAAGTCCGCAAAGGCTAGTGAGTTGAAAGCTGAGGAGAAATGGTTGTGGATAGTTTTTACAGAGCTGGACAATAACTGTTGTACATTTCATCAAATACAGTTTGGAGGCACTGGTCCATTATTTGAGTGTTTCTATTTAATCACTGCATTACTTTTAAATCAACTGAATGGATCGATATCTATCTATCTATCTATCTATCTATCTGTCTATCTATCTATCTATCTATCTATCTATCTATCTATCTATCTATCTATCTATCTGTCTGTATATCTATCTATCTACCTATATCTATCTATCTATCTATCTATCTATCTATCTATCTATCTACTATCTATCTATTTATCTATCTATCTATCTATCTATCTATCTATCTATCTATCTATCTATCTATCTATCTATCATTCTTTCCTTCACTACCGTAAAATATAAGTGTTTTTGACTGACAATGAAATGAGTAAAATGAGTAGCCTACTTCACTACTTACAGCTACTACTAAAGACTTGTAAAGAAGTATTTTAGTTAAGTAAAATAGTCTATATACAAGATTTTACACACTATAGACACAAAAAATAGATTAAGGAATTGCTAATTGAATCAGTATGAAGATAACACATTAATATAGTCAGATAGGATACTGGTTTCCCAGCTGGGAACACTGTGGGGTGTGCTTGTTGATCTATGTGTGACTGGGCGTCACAGTATTGGGGAGGGATTTAAATTGAATCATGCCTATGCTGTTAGGTAGTGTTTGAAAATAAAAGGGTGTGAGCTAATAGGCAATGAGGAAGAGACTTACTTGCTTTTCCAGTAAAGCAGACACTGGTGTTGGTTGGGCAGGTCACTTGATTGTTGCTAAGGCAGATGCCCAGCAGACCATACTTGCACTGGTTGCAGGTCAGAGATTCAACTGAAACACACAGAAGAAAGCACAAGAGTTGAAATAAAAAAAACACTTCCACAGCAGTCATCAAACAATAGATTAAAACAGGTAGATTCAAAATTGTGGGAGGTTTGTGTAGACCTTTCTAAAAGCTAACCTGTAATATACTTTACACTCATGTTAGAATTTGTGTTAATTTTTTTTTTGAAAGTAAAATCTTTTGGACTACAGATATTGGCAGTGATGTATCATCCATCACACATTCTGCGCTGTGGCACAAGCAAAATGCGTCAAACCCAACCCAAGCTACATAAACAATCAAACTCTGATTCACCCCATCGTTGTCAAGGAATTAAAAAAGATACAAAGGGCTATGTTTATATTTAGTAAGGGCCAGTTTACCCAAATGACAAAAAGAAAACTTGTCTCAGTCTCCTCTAGTGGTAGCCTGATAGCTGTTGAAAGTTGTGGTTTCCCTTGCTCAGATTTTGAGATATCTGCCTCTAAAATTGTTTGCCGTCAACCCAATTCAATGGAGGTAAATACATTTTTATTGGAACTACATTTATATTACATGTCATTTAGCTGACGCTTTTATCCAAAGCGACTTCTAATTAAGTGATTTCAACCACGAAGGTCTAAAGTTTCAACCATGAAGGTCCAAACTTGCTTCCAAAACAGTCCCTTTACATTTGTTTTTAAGTTTGTGAATTATCTGAAGTAATTGTTTCTGGCAACACATTGATGTTGAATTTTCCCAATGTAATTTCTTCATGGTTTTCAGTATGTTTTTTTTTTTTTATAATTTGGATGAGCTGACCCCTTGTCAGAAATACATTTGTGATAATTGATTGATAATTGTTAAATCTTACCCAGCATGAAAGATGCAACAGCTGCAATGATTCCAAATAGGATCTTTCCCATCTTGATGTGTTGGTTTGGTTCTTGGTTTCTACTCAAAGACAAAAGAAAATCCTTCTACCCAGGTGATCGGATGATGATTTGGTGATGGTCTGTATTTATACATGAGACAGGTGATGGGAGGGGACAAGAGGGGGGTTTCAGGTCTTTTGTCATCATCTTTACCTCGGGGGAAGAGCCACTGAGAGTAAAAGATGACTGAACCACAGAAACATGTGACTTAATACTCTGAGCTGTACAAACTGCCTGAACCTGTCATTCAAGTAAAAGAGTCATTGACGATTCCTACAGTGCAAAACTCAGAAATAAGTTGTTTTCTATGACATGACGCAGAGAAGCATCAAATCTTCCATTTTGATAAGCTGAAACCAGAGAATATTTGGCGTTTTAGCTTGAAAAAGGATTGATCAACTGATCAATCGACCAATTCTTTCAGTTCTGAAGCATATTGTTGTTGCAAGGAGAACAGTAAAGGAAAAAAAACTGTATTGCACATGTCTTCTGAAGAGGAAATATGGAAGAAACACGGCAACATTTGAGGTAAAAACAGGGTGTGTTATGAAACCAATGATCATACTTTTTAAAATCAAACTTTTCAAGCTTTCATGATCAGACAGTTTTCAAATAAGCATCACCTACTTTTTTATATTATTAAAGCCTCTGGATCACAAAGGCCAGACTACATTCAATAATACTTCATTTGTATATAAAGATGGTACTTAATATTATTTAATGATGTGTGTGTGTGTGTGTGTGTGTGTGTGTGTGTGTGTGTGTGTGTGTGTGTGTGTGTGTGTGTGTGTGTGTGTTTGTGTAAGTATGACAAAATAATCTAAATTCAAAAGTCAATTTACAAGCATAGAATAGAATAGAAATTGAACGTACAAAGAGTCCATTATGTTGATTTTATTCTTCCGTGTACTTGGCTACTAGCAACTGCGTGGGGGAGGGGTGGGGACGCGTGCGCGATCACGAAAGGCTTGTATCATGTGGACGCGCCTTTTGTTGTCATTAGCCAACTTAGAATTCCTCATGGGGGCGACAGAAACTATGCACTATAGCTTTAATGAGGTGTTAAAATGTATTCGAATTAGGCCTACACAGGAAAGTATAGATATTCAGTCCAGATATAGTATAATAACAGCTACAAATTTCTCTCCCTCACATGATGCTGTAAAGACTCCAAGCTGAGTCATATCATGCAGCCAGTATCTCTCCATTATATATCATGGGGACACTGGTTCCAAACTGCCACCAGAGCAGCACCCAGAGCTGCAGTGAGAGGCAGCTGGATGGAGGCAGCTCCGTTACACAGGTTGGTGCTGCAGCAGGTACTGGTGATGGTGTAGTTAACAGTCAGGATGGTTCCAGATTCACTACCGTTTACGCACTTGGAATTTTCTATGCAGCCTCGTTCGTGGATATCCAACAGGTCGGCACTAAACTCTAGGGGAAGAAAGAGGAGATACTTTTGTTGTGATTCCTACGTGTTTGGAACAGATTTTCAAGTTTCAAGTGATGTTTTGAACTGAAGTTGATAATACATGATAGTTTATGGCAATGTGCAGTATTCAAAGCATGTTGGGGATTTAAAACTCTTAACAAAAAAACTAAAACAAAGTCATGTGTCACAGACAACACACATGTATTCATTCATAAATCCCAGCAGGCCAATTCAGAGGGTAGAAAATGTGAAAAGAAATCAAGGATGAGGTATAATTGAGTTACTGGGCGTTTTTGTCATCATGCAAAAATGATTAATGAGTCATTCAGCTGATCTTCTTACTGGCTACTGCAGTGAAGCACCTGTCCTGAGCTTTGGTGCAATTTACAGAAGCCTTGAGGAGGCAGGTGCCGAGGATCCCCTCATCACAGGTGTAACAGGAAAGGGCCTCAACTGTGGAGACAACAACAACAAAAAGTGTAAAGAAGAAAGCTTTTGGATCTCAAAGTATCAATCTTTTGTCATTTACTGAAGGAAAATGAAGTGAAATCAATACATCTGTCTCCATTCAGTTACACCTGATATCAAACAAGCACCTGCTGTAACCACAAAGTACACATCAAGAGTTGGTTACATAAGCTCTCAAGGTGAACACTGGCTGCAGATGTGTTATCTGAAACGGAATTCAATCCAGGATACATGTGTATGACTTTGAAGCAAGTTTTGAGATTTTCTGCCTCCACCCGGATACATTGGAGGTGAACGAATTTTGTTTGTGGTTCTCAAAACGTTGAAAAATTACATTTTACAGTAGTTTGTTTTTCCAGATACACTGTAAAAACTGTTTTGTCAAATTCTGTTAAATAAAAGCAAAACTACTGTGTCAGTTTCTGTTAGTGGCGGAAATAAGATGGATTATATCTCAAAACCTGTACAGCTAAAACAAAAACAATTTGCTAAATAGTACTAGAAGTATGTGATACAATATCTTTTTTTTTTGTAATTTGGCTAAACTGAACCTTTCAATGCAGTTTTTTTTAGATGAAGCATTTGGTTGCTGACAAGTCATATATCCTGCCCTGCGTTACAAACAAAAACATCAAATAACATCACACATTTTAAATTGAATTAAACAATTGTGCTCTGACAACATATATCTGCAAAAATCACTTTCATTATTGCTGGATACCCTTTGTCTGCATAGTGTATGGGCTCGAATAAGGGTTAATAAGATTTTGAGTTTGTGAAAAGACATTCAGAAATAATTTTAAAGCCTATAAATTAGCATGAGACATTCTAGTATGTGGAAAAGATTTGCAGTTTTGAGAATGTCTAAATACACAGTTAAAGGTACACGTTTTATGTGAGTTTCTCATGCAGAGTTTTGTCACAGGTTCACAAAACACACACAGGCTTGGAAATGACTTCTGAATATGAATTCATAAGCTCAAATTATTATTGCTTGTTATTTGAGCCCATACACAAAGTTAAAGGTTTTTGCTTTCCATCCACAAAATAGAATAAAAAACCTCCTACTCCTACTAACAAACAGAGTCAATAATGCTGCACAGCTCCACAGAAATGTGTTCATCCTTGTTAAATATCAAGTTCCCACCTGACTTGTCTCATTCATGGACTGTCAATCACCACTAAAACCACGCCCCTATCCACTCTATATAACTCCTCCCTTCAGGCCTGTGGCCTTCTTTTCCCTCCAAACAAACCAGGCATAACAAAGAGAGGAGTGATGTGAGTTTGATGGACCTTTTTCATTGTATAACCCTTATTATTTGGTCACATTGAATGTTATACCTTGAAGTTGAATGTATCCTGTTTGATTTATGCTAGATTTCAGGGTGACATCCTCCTTAACGTTAAGAGAAAACCGTAGTACAGATTGTGGATGCATTACTGATGTAAGTCAAGCTGAATCCAACCTATTCAGTAATTTAATGATTGTTCAAGGCTCTTTAGATTTGTGACATATCCTTATGTGTTTATTTGTTTAGACAAAATCATCCATTCATCCATGCATCCAGCCATCCATTATTCACCTGCAACTAATGTAATCCTTGCCCTGCCTTGACAACAATAAAACCTTGGAACGGCACTGGATCCTGTGTTTGAATGTGCACACCACATCAGATGTTCAGTGAACCAACACCATCAGTGAACAAGAGTTTTTTACAATCCTGATGTTCTTAGATGCACCTACAGGGGAAAATACCACAGTGTTGGTCAGTCTCTAATTATTTAAGATCTTACTGTTTCAGAAGCTGTCGGATTCAATGTTAAGGAACAATGACTCACGGTCAACATATTTATACGTGGGGAAGTTATATCAGTAGTATGTATCAACAGTAGTGATAAGAAAGTTTGCCTTTTTAAACTTTTATGTACAGTCCTTCAGTGGAAAAGTGGTTCCCAACTCTTCCTTGGGTGACAAACCCCCACAACCCCATCACATGAGCTCAAGTACCGCTCACCGGCACAGTATTGTTTTCATACAATGAATTAACAATGTTTAGATTTATATGCATACTAACAGAAGCAGAACATTTCAACCTAGGGCTGGGCGATAAAACGATAACGATATGTATCGCGATAGACATGTAATCAATATCAATAAAAAATGCGCTCGATAAAAGTTCGATTTTTTTTTTTTTTTTTTTTTTTCTTTTCTCCGTCGGAAGAAACCAGAGGTTTCAAAGCAAGTTTGGTTGCATGAACAAAGGCACTCGCTCTCTGGTAGCCTAGCAACGTAGGGAGTGACACGCTAACAGCCAATCATGTAACAGTATTGTGTTTGGTTGCGCCATATCGTTGTCTCGTGTTGGATTCTTCAATAACAGAACTGGCGTGGAGTGATAAGTGGAAAATGCGTGAAGCAGCGAGCGCGGAAGTTCTTGATGAAACGGGAAACGTCAGCTCGCCAATATGGCAGTTTTTTGGATTTTATAAGTCTGACCGTAGTCAGACCAATGTCGTCTGCAAATTATGCAAGACCATCGTCCGCACCGCAAACCTGTTTTACCACTTTAGCCGCGCTCACCCTTTGGAGCACAGCCGTGTTCGACTGCGGTCAAGCCAACCGACACTTCGCGAGTGACAGTCAAGCCAGCCGACCCAGTTTTTTTGCTGTACGTGATTATAGTAGACTTACGGTAATAGCGTCTCAGAACTGATTTCAAAATAAAAGCATTCGTCGGGTACATAGCGAAAGACAGTCAATGGAAGCGAATACCGTCAAAGGAAATGTACGGTCTTTGTGATATCAACTTTCAAAATAAAAGCTCAAATAATTGACAAATGTATGCTTAAGAGTAGTTTTTTTTATTGGAATGTCTAACAAGGCCCTGTTTCCACGCACTAATTTCACTTCAGGGTAATAGTAGACGTACACCGCCTCATATTGCCAACCAGGAAGTTTCAAGTCTTTCTGGTGTGCAGTTTCAAAATAAAAGCCCACCAAAGATTCAAATATGAGACTAATTATATTAGGATTTTGGATTCAATTTAAAAGGAAACGCCCTGTTATCAAACAATAATTCCACTTCAGGGTTGTAGTATGCGACCCCATGGTATGACCCAGTAAGTATCAAGACATTCTGATGTATAGTTTCAAAATAAAAGCCTGTCAAAGTGTCAAATATTGGACTAATTATATAATGATTTTGGATTCAATTTAAAAGGAAACGCCCTGTTATCAAACAATAATTCCACTTCAGGGTTGTAGTACGCGACCCCATGGTATGACCCAGTAAGTATCAAGACATTCTGATGTATAGTTTCAAAGTAAAAGCCTGTCAAAGTGTCAAATATGAGACTAATTATATTATGATTTTGGATTCAATTTAAAAGGAAACGCCCTGTTATCAAACAATAATTCCACATCAGGGTTGTAGAACGCGACCCCATGGTATGATCCAGTAAGTATCAAGACATTCTGATGTATAGTTTCAAAATAAAAGCCTGTCAAACTGTCAAATATTGGACTAATTATATTAGGCTTTTGGATTCAATTTAAAAGGAAACGCCCTGTTATCAAACAATAATTCCACATCAGGGTTGTAGTACGCGACCCCATGGTATGACCCAGTAAGTATCAAGACATTCTGATGTATAGTTTCAAAATAAAAGCCTGTCAAAGTGTCAAATATTGGACTAATTATATTAGGCTTTTGGATTCAATTTAAAAGGAAACGCCCTGTTATCAAACAATAATTCCACATCAGGGTTGTAGTACGTAGTATTAGTAGTATCAAGACATTCTGATGTATAGTTTCAAAGTAATTTTGAAACTATACATCAGAATGTCTTGATACTTACTGGGTCATACCACGGGGTCGCGTACTACAACCCTGATGTGGAATTATTGTTTGTTTGACAGGTGCAGCATACAAATGTACCCATTAAACAGTATTTTGGCTGGTTACCACAAAGTTACTTCATTCTAAATACAGAAAATATTCATAATCAAGTAACATTGTGGCAAAATGTTTTCTACCCCTTTGCTGCACATGCATCCTGGATTTGTTGTTTTTAAAAGTCATAACTTTTAGCAAACTATATTAATGTAATTAATTTAATCTAATTACTTTTGGCTGACTATTTCAACTCGTAACTATTATGCTATTATGTCATTTCAACCATTTAGGGGGTACTTTTTGGGGAAACGTACTAAAGATTGAATAGAGTTACTAATATTGTGTACTGAATGATGTTAAAATAGGTGTGAATGTGAGCATGAATGACTCTCTGTCTCTATGTGTCAGCCCTGTGATTGTCCTGGTGTACCCCAGCTCTCGCCAAATGTCAGCTAGGATTGGCTGCAGCCCCCCACGACCCTTGAAGGATAAATGGGTAAGGTAAATGGATGCAATAAAATAAGAGCAAATTGCAGAGGCTTTTTCAATTTTCTTTATTTTTGACATCAATGTAAAAGGATAAATAAAAAATAAAAAAACAACAAAGCATAACAGCACCCACAAAGATTTACGAGCTCAATGTTTCCCTGAAACATTTCATTGATCCATGACGTGGATACCTTAGTTTGGAGATGTTATATGATCTGTCATTAAAATTGAACCCTGACATGACAAGACCTAAGTTATGAAAAAAGTGTCACAGCATATGAATAATCATACTTATTAGCTTATAAGGTCAAAAGAGTTTATTTCAGATAGTGCTCTTGGCCTTGTGGTATGGTTAAAGATACAGCGTATTACAGTGCAAATGGATTTGAGGTGCATCTGACTGCTGCAGTCCGCTGCTGTTTCTGTGATTTTGCGTTAAGCATATCACAGAATGCTGCTCCACATGGAGGCCAGGGCGGCTACACCAATGGCGGCGGTGAGGGTCATCTTGGTCGATGGGGCACCGCTGACCTGGACGGGGTTGCACTTGTTTGATGAGCAACAGTTGACTGTGGCCGTGTATGGAATATTCAGCAGGGTGCCGTTGGTGGTGGTGTTGCAGCCAGCAGGCTCCTGGCACCCCTGGGTGTTGAAGCCCACAGAGACTAGTGAGTTGAAAGCTGAGGAGAAATGGTTGTGGATAGTTTTTACATAGCTGGACAATAACTGTTGTACATTTCATCAAATACAGTTTGGAGGCACTGGTCCATTATTTGAGTGTTTCTATTTAATCACTGCATTACTTTTAAATCAACTGAATGGATCGATATCTATCTATACATCCATCCATCACTACCTTAAAATACAATTTTTGATGAGTAAAATGAGTAGCCTACTTCACTACTTACAGCTACTATTAAATAGTCTATATACAGGATTGTACACACTATAGACACAAAAAATAGATTAAGGAATTGCTAATTGAATCAGTATGAAGATAACACATTAATATAGTCAGATAGGATACTGGTTTCCCAGCTGGGAACACTGTGGGGTGTGCTTGTTGATCTATGTGTGACTGGGCGTCACAGTATTGGGGAGGGATTTAAATTGAATTATGCCTATGCTGTTATGTAGTGTTTGAAAATAAAAGGGTGTGAGCTAATAGGCAATGAGGAAGAGACTTACCTGCTTTTCCAGTAAAGCAGACACTGGTGTTGGTTGAGCAGGCCACTTCATTGTTGCTAAGGCAGAAGCCCAGCAGACCATAGTTGCACTGGTTGCAGGTCAGAGATTCAACTGAAACACACAGAAGGAAGCACAAGAGTTGAAATAAAAAAACACTTCCACAGCAGTCATCAAACAATAGTTTAAAACAGGTAGATTCAAAATTGTGGGAGGTTTGTGTAGACCTTTCTAAAAGCTAACCTGCAATATACTTTACACTCATGTTAGAATTTGTGTTAATTTTTTTTTTGAAAGTAGAATCTTTTGGACTACAGATATTGGCAGTGATGTATCATCAATCACACATTCTGCGCTGTGGCACAAGCAAAATGCGTCAAACCCAACCCAAGCTACATAAACAATCAAACTCTGATTCACCCCATTGTTGTCAAGGAATTAAAAAAGATACAAAGGGCTATGTTTATATTTAGTAAGGGCCAGTTTACCCAAATGACACAAAAAAAACTTGTCTCAGTTTCTTGGAACTACATTTATATTACATGTCATTTAGCTGACGCTTTTATCCAAAGCGACTTCTAATTAAGTGATTTCAACCACGAAGGTCTAAAGTTTCAACCATGAAGGCCCAAACTTGCTTCCAAAGAAATAGTCCCTTTACATTTGTTTTTAAGTTTGTGAAGAGAACTCAAAATTGGTTCCCTTAGCTACATGTTGGAGAAGCATCATGAGTTTCCTAAGTGTTAAGAAATTCATCTGTTGCAGTAGTTTAAGGATTTAAGAACGTGGATGAAATTGATCCACCATTGGTTTGTGGAAATTAAATTATTCTGATTTGTGCATAAAAAGCTGAATTCACTTTGTCTTCTTTAATTAGTTATGATTCAATTGAATGATAATACTAATTCAAAAGGCTTTGAAAATATTGCTATATATTAACATACAAACACTGCCAGAACGTTTTCCTGATTTGTTTTGTCCATTCTTTCTTTCTCTTTCTTTGTTGTATTATTTTTTCCAGTAATACATTTGTGATAATTGATTGATAATTGTTAAATCTTACCCAGCATGAAAGATGCAACAGCTGCAATGATTCCAAATAGGATCTTTCCCATCTTGATGTGTTGGTTTGGTTCTTGGTTTCTACTCAAAGACAAAAGAAAATCCTTCTACCCAGGTGATCGGATGCTGTGTGTAGCAAAAACTGATGAGCTTGTTTGGTGATGGTCTGTATTTATACATGAGACAGGTGATGGGAGGGGACAAGAGGGGGGTTTCAGGTCTTTTGTCATCATCTTTACCTCGGGGGAAGAGCCACTGAGAGTAAAAGATGACTGAACCACAGAAACATGTGACTTAATACTCTGAGCTGTACAAATTGCCTGAACCTGTCATTCAAGTAAAAGAGTCATTGACGATTCCTACAGTGCAAAACTCAGAAATAAGTTGTTTTCTATGACATGACGCAGAGAAGCATCAAATCTTCCATTTTGATAAGCTGAAGCCAGAGAATATTTGGCGTTTTAGCTTGAAAAAGGATTGATCAACTGATCAATCAGATTCACTTTATTAACCATTTGCAGTGTAACACCACATTGGAAAGATATGTGCAAGGAGCTTCAAAGTGCAATGTCAACACATAAAAAGATACAACATAAAAACAGACAAGCAAGGGCCACATAAAAACTCAAAAGTAAAATGCTGTACAATAAATATCCATACAGAAATTTAAAATTGCTAGTTTAACATGCTTTGTTTAAAGTGATCACAGCTTGGGGAAAACAACTGTTTAAATGGCTCTTAGTAGAACATTTGATAGAGCGATACCTTCTCCTTGAGGGAAGTATCTCAAAAAAGGCCCCCGCAGGATGGCATGAGGCATCATTAGCAAGTTGTAAAGCTCGGTTCAAGAGTCTAGCTTTTATGTGACCAGGAGCGGCAAAGTGCAGCCAATGGTCCTGCTGGCTGAGCAAACCACTTTGTTCAAAGCCTTCTTCTCTTTCAGAGTGAGATTACCAAACCACACACAAATACAACTAGTTAGGACACTCAATTACACAATAGTAAAAGTTCAAAAGAATCTTAGTATTTTGAGGAAACTCTCGAAGCCTACGTAAAAAGAAGAGGCGCTGTCTCGCTTTCTTAGCAATGTTAATCATATTGGAGCTCCAATTCAAGTCATGAGATAGAGTCACACCCAAGAATTTACATTTCTCAACAATCTGCACATCGGAATCATGGATAGTAATAGGCAACTGATTCCTATTGTGACAAAAATCAATAACAAGTTCACACGTTTTTGAAGTGTTCATGAGCAAGTGGTTTTCTTTACTCCATTGAACATTCTCCACCTCCTCGCAATAATGAGATTCCTCGTTTTAACTAATCAGCCCAATGATGGTTGTATCATCAGCATATTTGATTATCATATTATCTTGCGATGCTACAAGGTCATGAGTATACAATGTGAACAGTATGGGGCTCAAAATACACCCCTGCGGTGAACCAATGCTAACATACAGCTCATCTGAAATACAACCATTGATTTTGACCCTTTGTGGTCGACAAGTCAGAAAATTAAAATCATCAAGTCCAAGACATTTCAGTTTGTGAATGAGTTTTGTTGGGACCATTGAGTTAAAAGCTGAACTGTAGTCTATAATCGACCAATTCTTTCAGCTCTGAAGCATATTGCTGTTGCAAGGAGAACAGTAGAGGAAAAAAAATAAAAATAAAAAAAAAATAAAAACCACGTATTGTACATGTCTTCTGAAGAGGAAATATGGAAAAAACACGCCAACATTTGAGTTAAAAACAGGGTGTGTTATGAAACCAATGATCATACTTTTCAAAAATCTAAATTTTCAAGCTTTCATGATCAGACCGTTTTCACGTAAGAATCACCTCCTTTTTTTATCATTCAAGCCTCTGGATCACAAAGCCCAGACTACATTTAATAATACTTCATTTGAATTATAAAAAGATGGTACTTTGGTTATTTAATGAGGATTTGAAAGCTCTTTGTTTGCAAGCAGCTTTACTCTGGTTTGAATTGTAGATTTCTCATACAATAAAAATGTGCCAAAACCTGAAATCAGGACAGACTTCTTTGTTCCTTAATACCAGTAGCGGCATCCTTTCCACTGTGCGCACTGAAACCCGAAAAACAAGTTGGTCCTGCAGATTGGCAATGAGCAGTGGATGTACAAGAAGAAACCAAACCACAACAGTGATAAACACAGACCGGAAGCGCCATTGTCCCCAATTTATATTTATTACATACCAACATTTAGACATAGCTATACATTTCTTTTATAAAGTAATGCCAAAAGGGTCAATTTCGGGAATTCAACTCTAATGATTTGTGTTAAATAGAAAACACATTATATATATATATATATATATATATATATATATATATATATATATATATATATATATACACACATACATACATATACATATACATATACATATACATATATAAACAAGATAAACAAAGCTTTTACCCCAGAGTTTGAGTAAGGTATAGTGTGGATTTGACAAAAAAATAATAATAACAGGTTAAACACAGAACTGATGAAGATGTGGGTGAACAAGCTAACCAAAAAGAAATATTTTCAGACATAAGCCAAGAGACAATTTACATTATGTTAGCTACACATTAACAAAGCAAACAAATGGCAATAAAAGATGTATGTATGTATGTATGTATGTATACACACACACTTTAAAAATGACAATACAGTGGGTCAAAAGCAACAAAGGAATAGTTCAACATTTTGTGAAGTACAATTATTCCTCTTCTTGCATAGTTAGCTGAGAAGAACAATACCACTTTTGTGTGTAGTAAACATGAAGCCACAGACAGCAGACAGTTAGCTTAGCAAGACTTGAAACCGAGGGAAAACAGCTAGCCTGGCTGTGTCCACTTGTAAAACAAAATCACTAACACCTTTAAAAGCTTTTTAAACTTGTACAGATGTCAATTAGTGCGCTTTAGGAGGTGCTAGTAGCTACAATTTGTACCTTAGACTGCCCCAAGCTAGCTATTTCCCGTTTCCAGTCTTTATGCTAAGCTAAGCTAAGGGCTAGTGGCTGAGTAGCTCCATAAACTCAAAGAAAAAAAATCAAATCATGCGATTCACGTATCTGAACTTAATTCCACACATTTTCAAGTGGAGAAAGTAAATTACAGGGCATGTTAGACAAGTGGTTGGCTACTTGTATCATCTTTGATGTCTTGTGTTACACTTTAAATTGTCAACTAACAATTTAATATCTCTATATAGTAAAATGGAGGACCGGGACAGCTTACTGAGTAATCTAAACACAAAAACAAAAGAGGGAATTTCAATTTAAACTGATATTATTTGTGTGAAGTACAACACACATCAAGAAAAGGTGACCACAAGACCCATACGTAAAAAAACAATGTTTGAGGAGAGAGCATTTAATCCTTGTAGTGCTGGTGTGTGTGCAGTGTGTGTGCGTGTGTGTGTGCGTGTGTGCATGTACTTTGGGTTATCCATCTTCCGCTGTATTTTCTTTCAAACCAGGACGTTAGCCATAAACAGGGCAGTGATGGTGGCGAGGGCCAGGTTCAGAGCGGAGGTTCCGGGCAGACCGGGCACAGCATTGCACAGGTCGGTGTTGCAGCATGTCTTGGTCAGGCTGTAGGCGGTGTTGTTGCCGAAGGTCGTTTGTTCGGTCTTGTTGCAACTGCCCACTGCTAAACAGCCCTTTGTCTTGATATCCAAGACACCAGCTGTGAAGTGACAACCAAACACGCACACAATCACCGTCAGGGTTTATTGTTTATTGTGTTGACTGAAATGGTTGCACAGTGAGGTGGTATGCACTGCATTTCATCGTTGCTGGCCATTGGTTTCCATAGGATATACAAACCAATTAGCAGCTGAACCGTATTGAGGTATATACAAGTTACATTATCATTGTCATAAAGTTAATGCAGAATTTATGTTCACTATGATGAATTTCACAACTCAAGCTTATACTGTAAGAAATTAAAGGAAACAGATGCCCGGGACACATTAAGAAAACTAAAACTCATGCAGCACAGTATGAATCTTCAGGCCTGAAACAGTTGTTCCGTAACATTTTAAAATTAACATTTTGGATTTGGACAGTTTTCATGCAACAGCTTAATATATTTACTGTGCATTAGCCTCCCAAATCTTAAGACCCAGTTTGTAAACAGACTGTCAAGAAACTATGAATAAGATGTTTTTATGCACATCTGACTGCAGTAGATCTGATAGAAAGTCATAAAAGTTGTGTTTATCCATACCTCTGTTTATTTCCTGTTTTTCGGTGAGGTACGGATTAACACAATTTGTATGCCTTTCTGTCACATCTACTGCAGTCAGATTCGCTGTGTTCCCTTGGAAGGAATCACTGGACATGGGTAGGCACTTGTAATGACATTTCGAGCATGTTTAGAGGCTAAAAACACGTTTAAAACCTGCCCTGTTTAAGCCTGTTGGGTGCTGACTCCAGCAGGGGGATAACACGGTGTAGGCAGCACAGATTGTTTTCACTTTTCTTGCTACTGACAGCACTCCAAATTTACACACAGAGATACGTGTTGAAATCCACCGGAATTCTCCTTTAAGTTGTGCGATTAATGGTGACGTTAAAGGAGGGATTGAACCAGCCTGTGGAAACATAAGTTTCTAAATACTTCTATAATAAATATGTAAGGAGGCAGATCTGTGATTTGTAAAAACCTGATACAAACATAAACAGGCACAAAGGTGAGTATGTATCTAGAGCTGCAACTGATTATTTTAATTAATCTAGGTTGGACCACCTGCACTTAAAAACAAAAACGTAATACTGAAGTACATAGTGTTGAAATTGTTAGGTGACTGTTTGAACCCAGTATTTTTTCCTTTACTTTCAGCTATTTAAACTTCTCTGATCACTTGCCAACTAGTTTTCCACACTCTCTAAATTAAAAAATACTTGATGCTGAATGTTTTACAACTGACTCAGGTTGATTGGCAACTTACTGGCTGTAAATGCACTAGTTGATCAGTTGAGCTACACAATCTTTCCACTTACACCCTGGCATTTGCACACCCTGAGGTAAAATAACCCATGATTGGGAACCATTGGCTTAAATGACTAACTTTTCTGTTGATCAACCGATTGAGTAATCCAAACAATCCTTGTCTTAACCTTTTGATGAAAATGCTTTTTACAAGCACCAAGGTATTCTCCTTTATTGCAGTTACATATGTATTTTAAGAATACAAAAAAAAAAAATTGGGTTTTATGCAAGTGTTGACAACCTTCCTTTCAGAAAATGTCGTCCGGTGAGATTGTTAACTTGAGCTCCTTACCTGCTTTCCCGACACCACTGAAGCATAGTTCTCCGCTGACACATGTAGTTTTGGTGGTAAAGCACAAGTCACCGAAGCCAAGGCCGCATTTGTAGCACTCCAGAGCTTGAACTGGTATCAGAGACAGTTGGAGGGGAAGGGAGATGGAGGCAAGGAGAGAGGAAGAACAATAGTAAAATTAGCGTAAACAGATTTGCAACAGGCTATAATAAGAGGTTAAAACGTAGGCTAATTCAAAACATAGCCACGCTAATAAACATCTTCTCATGTTTGTCTGAAATGAAAGCCTTTGGTGATACCGTTTCAGTGTTTAACATCCAGTCATATGATGCAGTCCGACCTTACAGTTATTACATGGTTGACTGAGATAATGACACAAAGTCAGTGATCATGGGCAACATGAAATAATGGGTGACCTTTGCCCTTTAGCACAGAGGTGGTTTTATGGTTGAGGTCATACCAGCTGTTGGTAGCACCTGATTCAGTCTTAACTTGCATACACTTTTACGCTTAGCATAAAACTTATCACATTTCATTTACTATTTATTATTGACTATGTTAGTACCTTATACAGCCTACATGACAACTATTCTCCTGTTTCCATTGTGTTCTGTTGATCCACAAATTGATCAACTAATCGTTCCTAGTTCCAACCTTGATGAAAATGCTTTTAAAGTTGTTTTCACCAATTAAATGTTTTGTGGTGCTTTTCTTTATCCAAATTGAGGGTGTGAGGATTTAGTTTCTTGCACATATGAAGAGAAGAAAAAAACTCAAATTGTGGATTTTAAGCTATATAAAGAAATCCTGAGCCTATTTTACCACCTGTTATTAGTTTCCAGACAGAAAAATGACTGCAGACTACAGGTAATAGTACCCGTGTAGAACCTACACATTCAAACCATTAGTTTGCACGATGGGACATCTGAATTCAGTTTATAGTCGGGGTTTGTTGACAAAGGCCATGCCTCACAGATAACAGGCCTTAAGGTAGTCATCAACTCAGGAGGTTTGTCAGCTCACATGAAAGAAGTAGGTTTTTTTTAACAACAGTCAATTTGGACAAATTCAGAGCTGCATGTAGTGACGAATGTCAGGCATGGACATCAGGAAATAAAATTGTATAGATAGGCAATAAAAAGCGCAAACAAACAGAACTACAGCTTAAAAACAATGTAATACCTAAAGATAAGTTTAGTCGTAATGAAGAGTATCAGCACCTCTTATATATGGCTCTGGAGAAGCTTTGTCAATTCTGAAGAAATTAGGGCTATCTCTGCAAATGTTGACCAGAAAAGTCTACTTTGAAAACTGATGTTTTTGCAGTTTGCATACAATAAATGCACTTTTCCATCTGCACCAACAAAAAGTGACACAAGTTGCTGACATAATAGATGTGAACTAATGTATTATAACTGTTGAAACTATATTATCCTCTCCGGGAACCATCACCTTATCGTGGTGGAGAGGTTTGGGTGTCCCTATGAACCTGAGGGCTGTGTTGTCTGGAGCTTTGTGCTCCTGGTAGGGTCTCCCATGGCAAAGTGGTCTCAGGTGAGGGGCCAGACGAAGAATGGTTCAAAAGACCCTATGAAAAAACGAGGAAGGGATAGAGAGACCCTGCCCGGAGGAAGCCCGGGGCCCCCGTCTGGAGCCAGGCCCAGAGGGAGGGCTCGTCAGCGAGCGTCTGGTGGCCGGGTTTGCCACGGAGCCCGGCACAGCCCGAAAAAGCTACGTGGCACCTATCTCTCCAGCCCATGGGCCCACCACCTGTGGGAGGAACCGCTGGGGTCGGGTGCGCTGCCACACGGGTGGCGGTGAAGGTCAGGGGCCTCGACGGACCAGACCCGGGCAGCAGAGGCTGGCTCTGGGGACATGGAATGTCACCTCGCTGTGGGGGAAGGAGCCGGAACTTGTGCGTGAGGTGGAACGCTACCAGTTGGATCTGGTGGGGCTTACCTCTACGCATAGTCTCGGTTCTGGAACCGTACTCCTGGAGAGGGGTTGGACTCTTTTCTTCTCCGGAGTTGCCCAGGGTGTGAGGCGCCAGGCGGGTGTGGGGATACTCACAAGTCCCCGGCTGAGCGCCGCAACGTTGGAGTTTACCCCGGTGGACGAGAGGGTCGCCTCCCTACGCCTGCGGGTTGTTGGGGGGAAAACTCTGACTGTTGTTTGTGCATATGCACCAAACAAGAGTTCAGAGTATTCGGCCTTCTTGGAGACCTTGAATGGAGTCCTGTATGGGGCTCCGGAGGGGGACTCCATAGTTCTGCTGGGGGACTTCAACGCACATGTGGGCAATGACGGAGACACATGGAGAGGCGTGATTGGGAGGAACGGCCTCCCTGATCTAAACCAGAGTGGTTGTCTGTTATTGGACTTCTGTGCTAGTCATGGATTGTCTATAACAAACACCATGTTCGAACATAGGGATGCTCATAAATGTACTTGGTACCAGAGCACCCTAGGCCGAAGGTCAATGATCGATTTTATAATCGTTTCATCTGATTTGAGGCCGTATGTTTTGGACACTCGGGTGAAGAGAGGGGTGGAGCTGTCAACTGATCACCATCTGGTGGTGAGTTGGGTCAGGGGGTGGGGGAAGACTCTGGACAGACCTGGTAAGCCCAAACGGGTGGTGCGGGTAAATTGGGAACGTCTGGAGGAAGCTCCTGTCCGACAGACCTTCAACTCACACCTCCGGCGGAGCTTTTCGTGCATCCCTGTGGAGGCTGGGGGCATTGAACCTGAGTGGACAATGTTCAAAGTTTCCATTGCTGAAGCTGCGGCGGGGAGCTGTGGTCTTAGGGTCTTAGGTGCCTCAAGGGGCGGTAACCCTCGAACACCGTGGTGGACACCGGTGGTCAGGGAAGCCGTCCGACTGAAGAAGGAGTCTTTCCGGGATATGTTATCCCAGAGGACTCCGGAGGCAGTTGCAAGGTACCGACGGGCCCGAAGGACTGCAGCCTCTGCCGTGAAAGAGGCAAAGCAGCGGGTGTGGGAGAAGTTCGGAGAAGACATGGAGAAGGACTTTCGGTCGGCACCAAGGCGCTTCTGGAAAACCGTCCGCCACCTCAGAAGGGGGAAGCGGGGAACCATCCAAGCTGTGTACAGTAAGGATGGGACGTTGTTGACCTCAACTGAGGAGGTAATAGGGCGGTGGAAGGAGCACTTTGAGGAACTCCTAAATCCAGCTGATGCGCGCTCTTTGTTAGAGGCAGAGCTGGAGGATGACGGGGGATTGTCGTCAATTTCCCTGGTGGAGGTCACTGAGGTAGTCAAACAACTCCACAGTGGCAAAGCCCCAGGGATTGATGAGATCCGTCCAGAAATGTTGAAAGCTCTGGGTGTGGAGGGGCTGTCTTGGTTGACACGCCTACTCAACATTGCGTGGAAGTCTGGGACAGTGCCAAAGGAGTGGCAGACCGGGGTGGTGGTTCCCCTCTTCAAAAAGGGGGACCAGAGGGTGTGTACCAATTACAGGGGTATCACACTTCTCAGCCTCCCTGGTAAAGTCTACTCCAAGGTGCTGGAAAGGAGGGTTCGGCCGATAGTCGAACCTCAGGTTGAAGAGGAACAATGCGGATTCCGTCCTGGTCGTGGAACAACGGATCAGCTCTTTACTCTAGCAAGGATCCTGGAGGGAGCCTGGGAGTATGCCCATCCAGTCTACATGTGTTTTGTGGATCTGGAGAAGGCATATGACCGGGTCCCCCGGGAGACTTTGTGGGAGGTGCTGCGGGAGTATGGGGTGAGGGGGTCCCTTCTCAGGGCCATCCAATCTCTGTATGACCAAAGCGAGAGCTGTGTCCGGGTTCTCGGCAGTAAGTCGGACACGTTTCAGGTGAGGGTTGGCCTCCGCCAGGGCTGCGCTTTGTCACCAATCCTGTTCGTAATATTTATGGACAGGATATCGAGGCGTAGTCGTGGTAGGGAGGGGTTGCAGTTCGGTGGGCTCGGGATCTCATCGCTGCTCTTTGCAGATGATGTGGTCCTGATGGTATCATCGGCCTGTGACCTTCAGCACTCACTGGATCGGTTTGCAGCCGAGTGTGAAGCGGCTGGGATGAGGATCAGCACCTCTAAATCTGAGGCCATGGTTCTCAGCAGGAAACCGATGGAGTGCCTTCTCCAGGTAGGGAATGAGTCCTTACCCCAAGTGAAGGAATTTAAGTACCTTGGGGTCTTGTTCGCGAGTGAGGGGACAATGGAGCGGGAGATTGGTCGGAAAATCGGCGCAGCGTGGGCGGTATTACATTCAGTTTATCGCACCGTTGTGACGAAAAGAGAGCTGAGCCGGAAGGCAAAGCTCTCGATCTACCGGTCAGTTTTCGTTCCTACCCTCACCTATGGTCATGAAGGTTGGGTCATGACCGAAAGAACGAGATCCAGGGTACAAGCGGCCGAAATGGGTTTCCTCAGGAGGGTGGCTGGCGTCTCCCTTAGAGATAGGGTGAGAAGCTCAGTCATCCGTGAGGAGCTCGGAGTAGAGCCGCTGCTCCTTCACGTCGAAAGGCGCCAGTTGAGGTGGTTCGGGCATCTGGTAAGGATGCCCCCTGGGCGCCTCCCTAGGGAGGTGTTCCAGGCACGTCCAGCTGGGAGGAGGCCTCTGGGAAGACCCAGGACTAGGTGGAGGGATTACATCTCCAACCTGGCCTGGGAACGCCTCGGGATCCCCCAGTCAGAGCTGGTTAATGTGGCTCGGGAAAGGGAAGTTTGGGGTCCCCTGCTGGAGCTGCTCCCCCCGCGACCCGACCACGAATAAGCGGACGACAATGGATGGATGGATGGATGGAAACTGTATTATCAGTTTATCTTCATGTGCAATTATTTATTTGGATTTGTGTTTAAATTAACCTCTCTATTTAGTCAATTTATCTGCTGCTTTGATCTTTTTATTACGTCAGCCCCTCGCAAGTACCTAAAAATCACATTTAAATGAATTTTAACAATTTATAAGCATGCCAGCTGTGCATTTGTGTTTCAACAGTATAACATATTGTAAAATTTCATGTAAAAAAAAAAAAAATAAAAAAATAAAAAACTGGATTTTAAATTAAACCAACCCAGTGGGTGCTGTGGCTTGAGAGGGTTACTGGCCTCAAGTCAGCTGAGGTGAAAAATTAATAAATTAAATTCTCTCAGGAACACCTAGAGTATATGCACCTGTACACTTTGTCACTGTAACTCTGATAAAGTAATAAAGCTACTTGATAACAAACCCTCTATTAGTATATGGGTTTATACGCACCAAACTAAATACATGTTTAGCAATGAAGCCGCTCTGCAGGTCACAGCTGTCTTTTCTTACTTCTTAAGTTTACGGACTTTCCTGCTACTGACCAACTCAAATGATAACTTTATAGATTTAAGAGAACCACCTCAATGCCATCTGTTGCTGTGGTTATGCACCAAGCCTTGAACACGTGGCCATTGTAGACTGAAACTATGTGACTAAGTGCTGGGAGGGGAGATACTCAAAAGCCTTTGTTAGAAACCTGTTGGTCCAGATTCAACGTCAGTGTCCTATGACTGGAATCTGTATGGGAAGTACGCACTGAAGTCATTTCTGTGAAGTTCCCTTTTCTTTTTTTAATGTTGGAGCAAGATGTAGTTTAAAACTATTAAACAAGTATGTGAAGCCTTAGTGTGTGTAAATGTGCAGTCAATGTAACATGGGCTGTTTCCCCTGTGTAAAGTTCATACAAGAATCCCCACACTAAGAGAAAGTCATAAAAGGTTCAGATGCATTGTACAGTTAATTTTAACTAGTGCCTCCTTAAGCAGAATAAATAAGAGTAAGACTGGCGTGTTAGGACACACACACACACACACACACACACACACACACACACACACACACACACACACACACACAAATAATTCTGCCAGAAAAAAAAGATAAATAAATAAAAAAAAATAATAATAATCTTACTTTATTCTTTTTTCTTGTGAAACACTATCGTTTTACCTTTTCAGGCCCCTAGAAATGACCGACAGTCTGAGCAGGGAAAAACACTTCCATCTCAGACATGCACACTGTGATGAGGTCATGAGCAAAAAAATAAAATAAAAACTTTTGGCAACCATACACTTGGTCGGTGATTCGTCATAGCTGGGGCGTGGCCTGTGGCGGAATCGCCGTGGGGGAAAACAATCCATTCCCCCTGAACGGATAACACAGCGTTAAATATTGGAGATGTATTTAGTCAATGACTCAAGTAGAGAAGATGGATGATATTCAACTCCAGTATTTGAGATAGAAATATTTACTGCTAGATTACTGAGATGTTTGCTGAGCTGACTCATCAATATTCACCTTTTTTCCAGCTGTGTCTGACATGCATTCATGTCACAAAATAAAACCTGTATGATGCCTGATTTCAATTTCAATTTGATAATACCAGATATATAAAGTACGGCCACGCCTTTTCACACAAACAGTCCCACACCCATTCCTGCTGGTTTCGGTTACACCCGAGAAACTGACAATTTAAAAACAATGCTCATGTCCTCTTATTACTCCTATTATTAGATAATATCATGCATACACTTAATATGTATTCTGTTGTGAGATAGAACATATTTCATCAGGAAGACAAAATGACCAAAAACCTTCAGAAATGTCAAAAAGGGTGCCTACAAATCACACTTGCTTTTACAACATTACTAAAATTGCTATATAGTAAAATGTCAGCACACATGTCATAAAGTAAGTCACTGGTAATTACAGTCATATGATCTTGGCGCAGCCACACCTAGCAAAACGTAAGCGCTAGGCCTATTCAATGCTAACCAACATGTTTCCTTGTGAAATCCAGTCTGACCTGATCCTGGCCAATTGAGTAATCTCACCGATTGACACAACACACATACACGCAAACATGAATGAAAGACTGTGTTACAAGTGTGATGAGTTTGGGGTTTTGTACTTTGTTTAAAAGAGTAAGGTCCTGTTAAAATCTAATACCAAGGACAGGTAATAAAGTGATTACAGGCAAATAACCACTAATAACCACTATGATGTGCCTAGGTATATTCCTTGTAAACAGTGCTTTGGGAGGAGTCACCCAATAACTTGAGGGCATCCTTAGTCCTCAATTCACTACTAAATGCAAAATTTTAGAAAGCTTTGTATTGTTCCTTGTATTATTTTGAATGTCTCAACCCACTGTGGGGAACGACTGGGAAGAAAAACATTGAACAAGCCGAAATTAACCTCATAATACGAGTCATACGCTAAAACGCCAAACCCACTGTGCACAGTGGGACCGCATGTCGTGAGATTAATATGCAAACAAGATTATGAAAAGTAGTGAGAGGGTAAATATTCAAAAACTGCCACCAAAGCATCAGCTAAAACTGAGACCATTATTATTCTCACACCTAAACTATTACGTACATTACAAAAACAAGACACATTAGGCAGTGTAGATATGGCAGGTGAGACGCAGGCTACATATTGTAATTATTTCCTCATGACGCAGGTGGCCACACGCACACGAGCTAAAAAGCAGGTTACACAACATACATACGTCAACATACAGGACACACACACACTTTAACATCAAACATTAAAGAGCAGTTTCAAACGAGATAGAAAATAAAAAACGGGCCAAAATAGAATAAGATACAGTGTAAGAAATTAATAATTATTTTATTTGATAAGTTAGAGACCATTTGGGAGGGGAGAGGGAGGTGTTTTATTTTGTGTGGAGTGTAAAATATTCTAAATAAATAACAAGACGGTCTAAGTAAATAGGATATAGGTTTGGAATTATTTTCACAGCTGAAATTTTTTTGTTGTTGCAGAGGGAAAGTACCGGAACCGAATTTGACGTACCGAAAAAGTCAATGGTACCCAACCCTATCTTTTCCTGACTGCCTGAGTTCAAGTAGGTTGTAGCAAGGAAGAAAACGGAGGTGGAGCAGAGTGTTTGTTCCCTCACAGCACCACCAATGCCCTAATTACAGGTGCACAAAAGAGGACACACCTGCAAAAAACATCCCCGGCCTTTAATGAGGACAACTTTCTGGAAGTCCTGAGTACTAAAATATGTCTTACACATATAATAAAAAATAAAATACTCTTGTTACAGCTAAAAGTCCTGCATTCAACATTTCACTCAAGAACAGAAGTACACAAATAATCCAAAGTGTGTTCATCATCCACCCATTACACATGTAATGAAGCACTTCAATAATTGTATGGGCAGTTTTGTTTTGGGTAGTTCAATCTACAATAATGCTTTCATTTTGTATACAATATCTTCATCTGCAAAGAAATAAGTAACTACAGCTGGCAAATGTAGTGGTGTAAAAAGTACAATATTTGTTGCTGACATGTAGTTGAAGTAGCACTGAATTGTACTACTTGAGTAAGGTTCTGCCCTACAAAAGGCAGAGAGCACTTAGTGAAAAAACTGTGAAGTTAAAGTTTTCAGGCTGATTATTCTACTTATCTATAAGACTAGCAACAGGCTGACAATACATAACATCTTCCATGAGAGGCTAATATGTAATATGATCTTATAGTTTTAAGGAATTAAATGAATCTGTTTTGCTATGTGTCCGTCCAAAAAACAAAATTTTTATCAGATATGTTACACTGAGTTTACTTTGTAGGACTGTTAAGTGTATGTAAACTTATTCAAAAAGGATTTACAGCCTTAAATATGTACAAATACCAGCATTTGTAAACAATAAATTGAAAATGGAGATGTTGCAGATCATTATTTCAATAAATGACAGTAGTTAAGTTACAAGAGCTATTCATTAGTAAAGGGACTTTTGATGATGGAATTTAAATATTACAGCTAGTTATTACACCTAGAATTGAGCAAAACTCAGCTGTTGCCATCCATTTAACAAGGAAACAGTTTAAACTGAGGTGTGGCACATTATGTGCATCGTCAGCTGAATACTGCCCTCTAATGTTCTGTCACTACAACTACAGATCATGGAGCGTTAGCCCTGTGGGTTCTACCCATAGACTGTATATAACTGGTTCTACCACAAGATCATGCTAGTTTATTGTATTGACATTATCGCAAATAGGTGGTTAACCTCACAACTTAGTACAAAACTCAAAGCAGATAGCTGTTTTTTCAAACATTCAATGACATGTGTAATTGACCAAGTACAACACAGAATTACAGTAACTTTTTCACCACACTTAATCAGTGTCTCATCAGACAATACCTTTCATATGAAGTAATTGTCCATCACAATGCTCACACTATTTTTGATATGCTACTCTTCTGATTTGCATATACATTTCACCAACATTTAATCCAACTGCTCTTAATGGTTAATAATCAGTAAACTGTATGTATGTAAGTATAAATTACATGTACCACACATAGTGAATACTCGTTATTGCAAATTGATTTCATGTAGTGGCAAACACAATTGATCACCTTATTACAGTACACTGGAGGGGGGGGTATAAATATATAGGAAGAGGGATCCATGAGAGAGGTTGGCACCAACAGAGAGGCCAGAGGTTACTGTGAATACTGTAAACAAATTTGGCCAAATGATTGTAGAGGATGTCTTGATTGATCATAACTTGGTTACACATAGGATAGATATTATGGAAATGATGGGTCATGTAAGTGTATTACCTACTACAGTAATATGAAACTGTAATATGTCTTTTACACTACTGTAGCATACTACTTCCAGCACTTCTAATGTTGATTTAATAGTACCAAAAGCGATTAAAAAAAAACAAAAAAAAACAAAAAAAAAAACAGAGAGAACCCAAAACAGAGAAAAATAAAAACAAAGAAACTAACAGTGCCTTTGTTTAAAAGAGTAAGGTCCTGTTAAAATCTAATACCAAGGACAGGAAATGAAGTGATTACAGGCAAATAACCACTAATAACCACTATGATGTGCCTAGGTATATTCCTTGTAAACAGTGCTTTGGGAGGAGTCACCCAATAACTTGAGGGCATCCTTAGTCCTCAATTCACTACTAAATGCACAATTTTAGAAAGCTTTGTATTGTTCCTTGTATTATTTTGAATGTCTCAACCCACTGTGGGGAACGACTGGGAAGAAAAACAGTGAACAAGCTGAAATTAACCTCACAATACGAGTCATACGCTAAAACGCCAAACCCACTGTGCACAGTGGGACCGCATGTCGTGAGATTAATATGCAAACAAGATTATGCAAACAAGATTATGAAAAGTAGTGAGAGGGTAAATATTCAAAGACTGCCATCAAAGCATCAGCTAAAACTGAGACCATTATTATTCTCACACCTACAACCTCACAAAAGGTCAAGATAAATAGGGTGGGTCTAGTGGCTTGTGTAAATATACTTATCTTAGGATAGGATTAGCCAGACTGATGGGAAGGAGCAGTCAGATTAAATGTTTGTGTCACACTCTGAATTAATTTTTACAGATTAATAAAACATGACTTCAGTCAAAGTAAGTAAATCAATAAGTATTTATGAGGCGCTTTTCACAGATATAAGTCAAAGTGCTTTACAGAGCCACACAAGCACACTAGAAACAATACACAATGGGTGTCACCCAATAATGTTGAAATTGCAGACAAGGTGCATACTGGTCAACCAAACGCCTGTCTAAACAGCTTTACCTGACTTTTAAAAGAATGCACATAAAGAGCAGACCATATATATAGGGAGCAGAGCATTCCGTAGTTTTGGTGCTTTGGACTCAAAAAGCACAATCGCCTCAGATCTTAAGACGGTAAATATACTATAGCATATTTAACCTAAGAGTGAGCGGACAAATATTTAACCGTTTAGCCACATATGCAGAAGCCTGACCGTAGTATGCTCTGCACATAAGAATTTTAAACTGAACGTTTTCAAAAAAGAATTTGCAGTTAGTCCAAAATGTAATTCAAATCCAAAACAGAAGAGTTGACCTACTCTAAAGACAAAGATGTAACTAAAAAAGGGATACATAAATTGGTCAACAGTCTTTCAACTTGACAAATTTACTGCCATTTGGATTAAAACGTAGCCAAGTTTTAGTCTATTTTAATGGAAGCTGGTGCTTGGGGGAAACCTCTCAGTAGCCTGTAACATGTTGACCTAAAAAAATAAAACCCAGATTTAATAATTTACCATTTGTGAATCAACTATTTAAGTAAAGGATTCGTAGGCCTTTTAAAAAAGGTCAAAGTTATCACCTGAGAGTGTGAAAAACAGCCAGGATGGGAATATGGTTCCTGCGAAGAAGTGTTTGAAACAGGAGACCAAAACAACAGAGGTATGGGGATCCAGAGAAGACAAATGGACTACAATAGCCTCACAACAAAATAGAAGAACAAAAGGCAATTTTAGAGCAACCAGTGTTGAAGTGGAATTTGAGACTTGAGCAAAGGCCCATCTGTTACAATAAGTAACAAGGTGAGGAATTGCTCATGCAATGGGAAGCAAGTTGGAACATGATTCAGTCTTTTAATAAATTCTGGGGGGAAAAAAGAACCTCCCCATACCACAAACCGGCTGCCTCCCCCAACCTGTAATAACTGCATTAGAGTAAAGCCTGGGAGTTGCACAGAAGCTAAACAGCAAAACTGCAGCTTTGTTTAATATGTGACTCATTCTGTGTTCTGTTGAATCTTCCGATGTAGTCCTTTAAAACTAAAAAACGTTTTAGGGCTGCAACAAAAATAGGTAGTGTGTCTAAATTTCTGGTTTTACCAGAACCACAGTTCAAATATTTAGCTTCCTAACAGATATGAAGAAAACCAGAAAAGCCTCATACAGGCATTTTTGCTTTAAAGATTACAGAAATAATTAATCAATGATCAAAATAGTTAAATAAAAATAGTTTCTGTCAGTCGACTAATCATTTCAGCTCTGAATGATTCAATGGTTTATCCATTAGCCTACTTTTAGCTAATTTCAACAGTTTTTACATTACTTTAAGCTAACAATTTCAACCACTGATTACCTTTAGCTAACTATTGCATTACATTAAGCTAACTATAAACTGTGTATCGGTTGCCTTTAGCTAACTGTTTTTCACCCGTTTGTCCATAACTAAAAAGACAACTTTTGGTTACCTGCAAAGTTAGTTAACTATTTAAACTGCTAACGTTTATTTTCAACGGTTTCATTAGCCTACTTTTAGCTAAATGTTTTACCCATTATTTTGTAACCATTTAAAAAACATTTTCCCCTATTACTTTTAGCTAACCCAAATCAATTGGCATGACTAATGGCTCTTTTAGAGGACATTAAGAGAAACACAAAATGGATATAACAACCAAACAGGTGATGTTATAGCTAGGCCTTATCTGCAACAGTCAAACAAGTTCATTATAGCCTTGTGTCCACCAAGCAGTCCGCTTCTGTTGAGTTCAGTTTGTTACACTGACTGTACATGTTACATCAGAAGGGTTATTTTTACGTTTCCATGGTCTAAAGTTGTGAATGGTACCAGTAAAAAAAAAAAACCTACATTTAGGCTACATGTAGGCCTAATCCTCAATGACAGTAGTTTGGCCATTTGTCACAAAAGGTGCCCAGATCCAGTTTTGGGCACCCTGCCCTTAAATGATGTGAGCACATCACTGGTATACAGAGTGTACACTCACTCAAACTGTAATTTAACGGAAAAAAAATATAACGGAACACTTGTGACGCACTCTTACCAAATCACCCCGAAGAAAACAAATTATTAAAGTTTTTAGTCCAACAAAACGTATTTGGCAGCTAGGATCTGATCTGTTTGCCAGGAACAAAAACGTTTTTCTCGTCAAACAAAAAAAAATAGATAATTGGAAAGATAAAAGCTCTATGTAGGGACATTCATGATTGATTGTTGTTTAGATACATTAAACCACGTTAAGCTTTTTCACGTTAAGAGTTTTAGAATGTCCCCTCTATGTAGAAGCAAAATCTAGCCTACACATTTAAAATAGCCTAATTTTATCTAATCATCTAGCTAACGGTACATCTTGCAAAAATAATTTAATTTCTGAACATAGAATACTGAAGACACAAGTTTCTGTGATGTTGATCAAATTAACCAATAAAACACAGCCACACTAAACTTCATGTAGCCTACTTCGTTTACATTACTTTGTTTTAATAGGAGTAGGAAAACTATTTGCATAATTGATTTAGTGTTAGCCCACTTACCGACTGCAAAGCAGAATCCGACTGCAAAAAGGTGGAAAATAATTCTATTCATCTTGGAAAAAGGACAGGAATAAGATATCACAAACTGGACTTTCTGGAGAGGGTGTCTGCCAGACCGTTATGATGTTTGAACAAACAGCAAACCTTTTCCCCACCATTTATAATCCCCCACCGCCCAACCCAACGTCACCGTTATCCAATCAGAGGAGGTCTTCTGGGACATATCCACCCAGTTTTTTGTTTTGTTTTTTTTAGCTCACCCACCTGTATGAATCACGGATTTAGGGATATTACATTCCAGCAGGGAGTTACAGTGCGGAAAAGCTGGGAAAACAGGTAATTGGTGATTTTAAGGTGATGTTGTATTTAACCCCTTATGTATCATTACAATATATGGATTTATAGTGTTTTGGTGGTGCTGAAAAATGACTTACATGTTGTTTATGGCCCCTTAAGCCACTAAGTACATTTATTCAAGTTCTGTACTTCTTCATTTTAGAGGCAAATATTATTTTAACTCAACTCACAACATCCTATCTAAAGATACTTCTTCCCCCTGTAAGTTTTAGTCTATAGTAGTGCCAAAAGGGACAGCTACATTGACATAACTGACCAAATCAGGATTATCAATATTTGTCACATGCAGTACCCCAGTCTATCATGGCCTCTTAAATCTTTCGTTCTCCCATGTGATGAAGCACTTAATTTCAGGAAAAAACTTTGGAGTCAAATTATTCACATAAGCGAGTCTGGTCTCGCCAAACATTTTACTGTGTCTCTGAGTGTTTGCCAACGGCCTTAGGGAGAAACGACAAAAGCATTTAATAAATTACTGAAAGGTGGAGCCGTGGGTGAGGCAATTTGTGACACATCAGTCACAAAAGGACAGGGCAGTGGGGGGCAATTAAAAAATTAGATCTTCAGTCATCGTATTGAAATACTTTGCTGAGAGGGAGGCTGTTTGGGCCGGTGAAATGCCTCTATTGTTTTGCCCACAGATCCTCAGAGTTTCTCAACTGTTGTCACTTGAAAAGAGGCCGTGTGGGAGAAGGAAGCCAAACTAACCCTGATTCCATCCGTCACAGCTATAACAGAAAAAGTAATATGTAAATCCAAAATAGGCAGAAGTACAGTAGATAAGGTGGAACCAAAAGCAGGAAAGTTTATATATTAACATAGTGCCCTATAAAAAGCTGAAAATCTCATGTTTTGTTGTTTTGCACTATTAAATCACCTGCTCAGTGGAAACAGATCAGTACAAAGGGATCTAAAATAAGAGACGAGTCAGCTCGGAGACCACGAGACCTATGGCACTTCATAAGCTTCAGAGACTGAGATTGGATAAACTGCATACAACTACAGTTGGACTGGTGCTTTATGAGAGAGAGGCAAATATAAAACCACTACCAAAACAAGAGTCAAGAGTTTTTTCACTAAAAGTACAGCTGAGGCAGATGACAATGTCATTACAGTAGCAGGTATTTGGTCAAAAACCAATGTGTTGGACAATTTGAAAATGTCTTTTAAATGATCATAATTCATCCTAATCATTTGTTTCACAACATGAATGTGTGTACAACATTTTAAGACAATCCATCCGCAAGATGTCAGATATTTCTATCAAAACTAAATGAAAAGTCAGGGGATCAGCAGTCAGTAGAATTCATCCTCTGGGGTTCATGAATGTCTGTACCAAATTTCATTGCAATGCATTTAATAGTCGTTGAGGTATTTCAGTGTGGACCAAAACAACCAACGGACTACTTATACAAATAAGTATTTTGTATTTGTCATTCACTTTGACATTTCATTTTCTTTTCTGTTGATCCATGTCGAAAAAAGCCACATGAAATCTACTTTGCTTCAATGTTGTGGACATGAACATGAAAACTTCCAAGAGGGGGTGAACAGTTTTTATAATCACAGTAGAAGGCCAAGTTACCAAACTGAATTTGTAACATTCTTGCTAACCTCAGCACAGACTGAAGTATTACATGTGGAGAGTAAAGACACTAGAACCACATATTTTATATATCAACAATACATGTTTTTTAGAGCATGTTTTTGTGTGTTGGCTCAGTCTCTGTGGCAGGTATATTTACTTAATAGGTTTGTCTAGTAGATCTGTAGAGGCATTCCAAAAAACAATCTGTGAGGAAAATGGAGCAATATGGCCTCTGGGTGTGGCAAAGCAGAGGCTGAACATTTTACATGACTGAACTATGAGCTGCTGAACTGACAAGATTATTACTCTGCAAAAACTCTCAGAGCTGTTTTCTTGCCACATTTGGAGATTTTTTTCCATCCCAACACACAGACACCTTTCATTACTTGTCAGACTATTGGAGGAAGAGTCTGCTCTTGTACAACAACCGGAGACACTCACCTGCTACAAAGAAGGGGGAATTCTCTACACAAAGTTAAAAGGAGTTACCGAGAGAGAAAAGGAGAAGGGCAGGTCCCAAGATGTGGTTTGAGGTTATCCTGAGTCATAAAGGAATCTCCTCCTCTTCTCTCTCTGGAAAAACTGACAGGACACACCACATGAGGACAACTTAGTCCTGCCAGTCATTTTTTGCCAAAGACAGCTGCCAGGCAGAGGGGGAAAACAAGTTTGTATGGGTCATGTGTAAATATGCATACGTTTCTATGGCTTGAACTGGATCTAGTATGGATTGTGTACTAGATGTATTGTGCTTATTTGTAATTTCCATTCTGACTTATCAATTACTGTATATCAAAAGGCTAACAGACAGTCAAAAGCTAATTTAAAAAGTAATTAGAAAAGCCTGACTGAGATCTTATGATCTTGTCAATGCAGTTAGATGGCGTTAATTTGTTTTTGTGTGTTTGTGCGCGTTTCCCAACCAATGCTGTTACTCAGAGTCATGTGAAATGTCACAGCAAACCACACCCAGAATCCAAACAACCATCATTTTCTCTATCACCACAGGGAATCTTCCTACAACCTCAAAAACACATCAACACTAAGAATGCAGCTACAGTTGTGTTTTATAGTTCCTCTGTGTTACAGTACATCCTCATATTTATGATTTAAATCCAACTGCTACAACAAGTAGTGCCTTGGAAATGTAGAAAAACGTAGAAAAACAGATATATTTTTTAAAGAATTAAGTTCTCTACTGACACTATGTGGCAGGATGGAAGAACTGCAGTCTTAAATATAAAGTACAAAAGAGTATGAAAAGAAAATAGAAGTTTATTGAGAATTCTGAATCCTGCTCACCCTTCCACAGTAGCAGAAAGACAACAACACAGACAGTCATTAGTTAAAATCTGGACACATAAATACCGCTTCTCTTGTATCATGAAATCCAAAAACAATATATTCCAGTCACACAAACTTAAAGTGGGGAGGGAGTGAAGAAAGGGCAGCTGAGTATCTGCCCCACTGCTTCAGAAACAAAAAAATAAGCGGCTGGTGGTCGGTCTGTCTCTAACCCTGAACATAAATAATGAGACTGTGCTGTGAAGAGACACCAGTAGGATCAGTGCAGTGGTGGAGTGAGCTGAAGGATTCAGATTGTCTAAATTCCTCTTTCTCTGGGTCTCCTCCTTGATCTTCACAGGAACATTTTAACATTTTGGGAAAAATTTGCCTTTAGGCAGAGTTAGATGAGCAGACAGACACCATATACTAATACTAAAAATGGGGAAACAGCTAGCCTGGCTCCGTCCAATGGTAATAAAATCCACCTACCAACACCTCTGAAGCTCACTAATGAACAAGTTGTGTTTGTTTAATACGTACAAAAAAGTGTAAAAACTATTTGCATTTTTGTCATGGGCCGGACTATTTCTTTGCAGGGACCAGTAACTTCCTGGAGTCACTACTGGTTGCTAATCAGCTCTAAGCCCCTCTAAAATGACCAATTGTCATTTGCATTTTTTGTACCGATTAAACAAGATATGTGTTAATTAGTGATCTTTAGCTACTAGAAGCAGCTCTATAGCTAACTAATTAACACTATATTTCATTTGTTTCATCAAGTGTAAAAACAACTGGTTGTGGTGTTACAGCCTGGTCTTGGCTGGGATGATGGTTGCCTAGCAACTGCTAACCAGCGCATAACCCTCTGTAAACCTGTGAAATGCTGCGAAAATGGGCTGGTTGGAGGATTTTGTTACCTTAGGACAGAACTAGCCAGGCTAGCTATTTTCCCATCACCGATCACTATGTTAAATAAAGTTAACCAGCCACTAGCTAGTCTTCTGATCTACTCTCTGCCAGAAAGCAAATATGTGTATTTCCCAAAATGTCAAGCTATTTCTTTTAGGGAGATGAAGCTTCGAGGGAAGGGAAGAGGGGGGGGGGGGGGGGGGGGGGGGGGGTTGATATTACAAACACAGCTAAGCTGGCTGCTGCAGGAGGGGGCACGTCTCAGAAAAATGTAGCACAGGTTATACTTTTACTTCAGGACCAATACAGACAGTTGTTTGACACATGCACAGACAGCTGGAGAAATGACGCAGGCTGATTACAATTGTCTGAACGATTCAAAATTCATGTTAGTTAAATCTATTTCTACTTCAACAGCAGAAAAAAAACAAAAACGTTGCTTGTGTCTCTTGAACAACAAAAACAATCTGAGTGTGTTCTCTTAATCTTAAGGCAAATTTAACAGAAAGCTTTGTGCAACACCACCACAAAACATCAGACAAACCGGGAACCAAATTCTTTCAAAACGAGTCATATAGAAAGACACCCACCGTCCAAACTGTCTCTGCGAGTGCCAGCCTGAGTGTACATGCATGGGGGGGCTACTGGGAAGAGGAGGCTTCCAATGCAGGAGGGTTTACCACCACCCTTTACCAAACTGTGCCAAATACAGAACAAACGCAGAGCCAGAGGTGAAAGCTGACTCAGCCGTTGCACTTTCTTTAGCTTTTCGCCTAACAGCCCTGGACATAAAACCTTTTCTACGAGGAAAAGTTCCTTGTAGTGTCCCACTGATTATATCATTTTATCATCAGTGTGCTCGTGAACAGCAGCAGCTTGAAGCCCCTGGATTGTTCAGCTTCCTCTTACCTCACCTCCTGTTTTTGGCACTGATGAGTTTGGTAAGGTACATGCATGGAATCCCAAGTGTGTGAATGTATTAGTGTGTGTGTGTGTGTGTGTGTGTGTGTGTGTGTGTGTGTGTGTGTGTGTGTGTGTGTGATTAAGATCATGGCTGTGCGTTTTTATGTCTCCCTCACACTCAAAAATATTTTTCATTTGCCCTAATCTAAACCAAAATAATACAGTCCTCAGGGTTGGGAGGGGGCACCTGAAAAGCTCTGTAAAATGCAGGTGACCCCTCCCCTTCTGATGGTAATTCTTTCCTGTCTTCTCTCTCTACGAATCTTCCTCCTCCATCTCCTCTGTCCAGGGCGCTCTAGCGGATGGCCTTGACGGGGCTCTTGAAGCTGGAGGCGGCTTGCAGCTGCAGCTGGTAGGCCATAGGATGGATCTTGAACCCGTACAGCCTGGAGAAAGAAGAAAGTGACAAACGGGTGAGTGTTTCTTCTGGCCACTGTTAATCAAACATGATTAAAAAGTCCAGAGTGCCACAAAAGCATCAAATACTAACTTCAAATGAAATCGACGAGATGCAACACAAACATGAACACTGAAATTGGTGAGGCTGTGTACATTGTTATCAGTGCTGTATTTGCTTTTAGGGAGAGAGCAGTGATGTATGATCTTAAGCTCTCACTGTTTCCCATCACCCCACCCAGACTGTTCCTCACGTGACGTTTTCTGTTAACAGACTGAAACGGGATGCAAGAAAAGGAGGCGGATGTGAGAAAAAATAGACTTGGGTGTCCTAAAGTGATCAGGAATCTGCTGACATTGGCTCAAATTAATTTGTTGCATCACATTTAGCAGATTCTCTAGGTCTGAAACAATTAGTCGTTTAATCGATTGACAAAAAAACTATTACTACTATTACTGCTACTATTTTAATAATAATATTAATATTTCATTCCCTAGTTTCAGCTTCTAAATGGTGAGGATTTTCTTCTTTTCTTTGTCTTATGCGATTGAAAACCGGTTATCTTTAGGTTTTGAAAAAAAAACTACTACAAGTACATCCACCAGCCTACAGTGTAGGGCTGCATAATTTTGACTACAATCATCAGGGTGAACAACAACACATGTTCTATTTCATAAGTCGGATCCACATCATTCACAGTATTTGGTCCCAATTAGTATAGATGCTGTGATCTACTCTTTCCTTATGATGTGTTATATTTGTTATGGTGAGAACGGTTAGACACAGCATGCTCCTCCACAGCATTATTTTTACAGCCTCTGCCTGCTGTTCTAACCTTGGGACAAACTGGTTGGCGGGCCTCTTGGGCCTGTACTCAGGGTGAACCATGAAGAGCATGTGGGGGAAGCCAGTGCCAAAATAGGCTCCATCTGTGTGGTGGTGCCTGGAGGACTTGGGTGTGTAGACGTCCATACATTTAGGACAGTACAGCTTCACCATAGCCTCTCCTGGGATGTCTGACAGACCTGTGGAGGAAGAGGAGGAGGGGCAGAGGGAGGAAGAAACTGGTTAAGATATGAGAGTAAATCTACTATATCTAAGATAGAGACAGCACTGGAATGCTGCTAGTACAGTACAAATACTTCTGAGTTCCTTCCAGGTATTTTCATCTATTTTATCGTCACAATCATTTGCATTTGAATAGAAACAAATGGCGCAATTTGAGTTGCACTGTGAGGTTTGTCACAGACTGCCAGGACACCATAAATAAATTGCTAAAAATGGACCACATGTAAGTAAAAAAAGATTCCCAGACATTCCCAAACCAAAACATCAGTCTAATACCCCTCTCCCACTGGCCAAAAAAACCCACTTATACCCAATAACATCTGGCTTTTGTCTGCAGTGGGAAAGGTTACAATCAACATTCACTCCCAGGACAAATGACTCTGCAGTAGGCACGGGGTATTCATCGGCTCCAGCTCCAAACAGCAGTGATGGAAATAGGACACCCAGGTGGATAGACTACTTTTTGGCCATTTTCTGTCATCTTGTCTCCACCCAAGCAGTACTTGAACACCAAATTAGATGGCACCAATAGTCTACAAGAAACCCCTACACGGCCCATATGAAACCCAGAAGTGTTGTTTCCTGTGAACTTTTATGATTGAAATATCATCTACAGCCCTAGTGGATGGAATTAAGCGTGGTTGCTAAAAGTTGCATTTTGGGCAATTTTAGTAATTAGCATAATTAGCTAGTTAAGGAGACACAGCAGAATGTGTGGTGGGATAAGGGTGAGGAAGGGTGGACTTTGCATCATTGCTCATATCTTTTTTTTTTCTCTCTGTAATAGTCATTGACTGTAGGCTAATATGTCAACAAAATTAAACAAGAATTTTAGACCTGGCTTTATCCAATGTTCAGATTTCCGTTCTGGACATTTATGTGAGTGAGCGAGTGGTCTGAGCGGAGGAAGGTTTTCCCCCCTTTTGAGCTGTAGCAGGAAAAGTTAACACAGGTTTTCCGGCGCATTTGTGACATTGAATGTGACACACCAGAAAAAAAGACAGGCATACTCGTATACTGGCAATAATTATAAGTCTATTGGCTATTTTTAGCAGATGTACCCGTGTTTAAAACCCTCGCATATACCCATCGGTGGGAAAAGGGTATAAATGACCTCTCTGTGTGACACCAGTTTCTCAGTTAAGAACTGTTGCAGATATTTAATATATGCAAAGCCACGGACAGACTGTAGCTATATTCCTAAATAACACTCTTTGAGTCATATTATATTCAACATGAAATGTTGTGTTCCATTACGATAGTGAGCAAAGACTTAATGCTAAGCTTAGAATAATGTGACACCTATAGAGACATAATGTTTATCAATATTATATAGGCCACAGCATTTTAATAGTTATCAGCTATCTTGTGGTGCTTTACCATATCTTGAAAACATGGATGTTTTGTATTTAAGAATGAATCTTTTTACTCACCAATAGGAAGCATAGGCTGATTCTCACAATAGACCCGGGGGCAATAGCCAAAATCTCCCTGTTGATACTTCTCCAACTGCAAGGTATAAAACAGGATATTATATATACTATAAATTATAATAAGCGGCAAACAAGCCTCATTTAACAACGGTCACTAAAAAAGGAGGCTTTCGTGGCCGGGTTGGCTCAGTGGGTAGAGCAAGTGCACATATACCGAGAGGTTTATGCCTCGACGCAGAGGCCCAGGGTTCGAGTCCGACCTGTGACGATTTCCTGCATGTCTTCACCCTCTCTCTCCCCTTTCTCACTTATCTGTCCAAGCCATTAAAAGGTGGAAAAGCCCCAAAAATAATCTTTAAAAAAATAAATAAAAAAATAAAAAGGAGGCTTGTATTTTGAAATTTAGACCTGGAAATAATGCACCAGGGGAAAGTGTGCTGTTACAGTAAAGCCCAACAGAAGTAAATACAATATCGGACACAAATGGCCTCGCACAACAGAGGTGTTTTTGTCAGTCTTGTTTTTGACTGTACTATATTCTAAGTTCCTTTTAGGTTTGCCTAACCTCCTGTTTAATGACACTGAATTCCAATAATTGTTGCTGCTCTACAATGTTTAAGTCACTTTGAGCAGAATTGCCTTTTTAGTAATAAGACAAAACAAACCTTTCGCTTTATATCACAAAGGGAATTAAAGAATGTAAACACAAATACTGTTGGGAATACAAATATATATAATCCATCTAGTGTTGATGGTACTATCAGTAGGTAAAATCAGATGCTGAACTATAAATCCAAACCTATGCGGTAAATAATCAACAGTAGGACTGTTGCTAACTCCCATCAAGTATTAACCCAGCTTCAGAGATAGTGAGCTGCCCAAACTGTGACTGGCCGCTACTTGCTTTATTAAACAGTTATTGTAATAAAGACCAACCATATTTATTAATTGTCCTATTCATCTCACAAAAATCACACATTATCACCTCTTTTATTGATAATAATAATAATAATAATAATAATAATAATACATTTTATTTATAAACACACTTTACATTTAAAACAAATCTCTAAGTGCTACAGGGTAAAAGCAGCAATATAAAAGCTTAAAAACCGGAGAATAAAAGCAGCAACTAGCAAAGTTAATTAAAAGGCATAGGTCTTGCTAATATATATATATATATATATATATATATATATATATATATATATATATATATATATATATATATATATATAATAAAGTCATCATCAGTGTTTAAAGTGTAATCTCACATGGTGTATACAATTTTTCACCCTGTCAAGAAGCAAATAACGGGAAAGCAGCTTTTCTAATGCTGACAGGGGCAGTGGAGCTTACCATCTGTGCGATGCCTCTGTTAGTGAGGATGTAGCGTGCGTGGATGAGGCCGTACAGCATCTCAGCTGCCTGCTCGATCAGGTCACTCTGGTTGGGATTGTCCTCCAGCTCTTCATCTGAAGACAGAAGGAAACAGAGAACATTGGTTGGTGTCCAAATTTCTTTTTGATAGTTTACAGAGTTGTAAAACTGTGCCGAGAAAGATTTTCAAATGGATAAGGTATATTATTATTGCTTGCCTTTAAAGAAGAATAGGGACACATAATATGTTTCTAAACATTTTCTATTCTTTGAAATGGCATTCAAACAAAGACAGCAGCAGTTCTGAGGGAGCCTGAAGAGCAGTTAAAATAACTTGCATGGTTTCAAAGATCCTGTGAAAATGTACAATGACTTTGAGGGAAAAAAATATGTGTAATCATCTGACAAGGAGAGAAACAACCTGCACAGCAGCTGAGCAGGATAAACAGCCTTAAAACTAAATAATGCTGAGATCAAATGTTCATTCTCATTTTTGTTTAATAGATGACAAGTGCAAGATGAGTAGAAAGCAACACTTGCTTCGTCTCTTTTGTGGTGCAGGGAATTAATTCCCCTGAAGATCCACTGCCAAAGAATTTGGAAATAGATGACATGTGCAACAGTGCTCAACAAAGAGCAGCATGCGGTGCAGTCAGGATCACTAATGTGGTGTTATTATGATGAGACTAAGGGATAGCTTGGACAACATGCGGTCATTCATAGGTCACAGGTCAGAGGACGAGAATATTCAACCAGTCTCTAATAACCAAAAACCTGTTCATGTATAATTAATGTTGTCTCTCTTTGTTTTTATTCTTATTTTGTGGGCATTTTTAGGCCTTTATTTATACAGGACAGCTGAAGACATGAAAGGGGAGAGAGAGAGGGGAATGACATGCAGCAAAAGGCCGCAGGTCGGAGTTGAACCCACGGCCACTGCGTCAAGGAGTAAACCTCTATATGTGGGCGCCTGCTCTACCAGGTGAGCTACCCAGGCTCCCTATTCTCGTCTCTCTACAGATTCAGGGAATCTAGGCAGCTGCATGACAAGAGAATGTTCTGTCTCAGGACTGTCTCCTTTTAGAGGTCGGAGGGCCAGCCACACTTTAGCATACTTCCCAGAGAGAGAGAGAGAGAGAGAGAGAGAGAGAGAGAGAGAGAGAGAGAGAGAGAGAGAGAGAGAGAGAGAGAGAGAGAGAGAGAGAGAGAGAGAGAGAGAGAGAGAGAGAGAGAGAGAAGAGAGAGAGAGAGAGAGAGAGAGAGAGAGAGAGAGAGAGAGAGAGAGAGACTAGGCTTTAGCATCTGTGTTTATGGCGCCTGCATTATCTTTGTTTACCTTAAGGGTTCAGCTAAACGTAACGCCTCCAGTATTAGTTTAAATACACCTACAGGAGGACAGGAACTTCAGAGAGTTGGGACGGCACTGCACAGTAACTCATCGTGGTCAAGCTGTACTGCCTGCTTAATGGTCTCCTCAATTGAGTGGTCATTAAATACTCCTGTGTAAGTCAAAAATCTCCCGAACCTTCTTAACGTATGTGAAATGAGTTGTGCTGCTCCTGAGTTTTTCCTCAACTAATGATAGTCTCCTGAAACACCTGCAATTCCTTTACTTTTACACCTCTTGATCTCTGTTACACATGTTAGCATGTTTGGGATGGTTTTCTCTCTCCCACCTAGACAATTATCCACCGTCTCAACCAAATCAATGGATGGTAACCAGTGCTTAACTAAATTTGAGAATGTTGAGGCATGAACATAAGATACAGACCTGGTTCAAGGTCCAGGATCATGTCTAGGGCCTGGCGGTAGTGGGGGACCTGCTCATTGAGCCCTGTCAGGTTGAACTTGTCCTGGATGTAGTCTTCATCCACCTTTAGTTGGAGGAATCAGGTGAGACAACTGATTATTCGGAAAGAAGTTAGCATGGCATAAAACTGACAGCATAGGTTCACATTTTTTAAAGTCTATGCCAAAAGGTCCATTTAAGAGTTGTTGGTCGCTGTAATCATTCCTCCTGTACATACCGGCAGTGAGGAGAACCTTTCCAAATATTATACTAAGAGATGGGGTTTAAAATCCATAGTCACAAACTGGAGATACATTACATGGGGTGTCTTCAAGACCAGTATGAACATGAGAAATGATAACAGAGAACAATAACTCTATCAAAGTAAATATGGCAAGGGAGTATCGTTTAAAGCTAAACTCGAAAAACTGTGAACCTATTTAATAAGGAACAAGGGGTAAGAGCATGATTGTTTCAGGACCATGTTGTTGAAAGTGTGAAAAAACAAACTCACTGAATGGTAGGAAATGTTCTTAGCAACTCAAAGGCTGGGAATAACGATGTCAAGCAAGTGTGTAAAGTAACAAATGAAGCAATGATTTATTCAGTCAATACAGAGCATCTAAACCCAAGGATGCAGCACACCTGCTTCCTCACTCATCTTCACCAACTGAGATTTCAGTTTCTATTAAATTTATTGGAAGAAACCTTTGTTATTTTACAGTTGCTTGACACCATTCTTTCTAATCCTGTAGGTCACTACGAAGACTTCCTACCACCAAGTGAGCTCCTATAATGATGTAGGACCTGACACATAAGTACACAGTCATAGATCAGGACTAGATGTGGCTATGTCCCTGTGTGTGGCGAAAGTAACAGTAAGCGAGACATGTCAATATGGAGTGCAATACGCCTCTCTCTCTCTCTCTCTCTCTCTCTCTCTCTCTCTCTCTCTCTCTCTCTCTCTCTCTCTCTCTCTCTCTCTCTCTCTCTCTCTCTCTCTCCCTCCCCAACCAGATGGAGGCAGATGGCCTCCCACCTAGAGCCAGGTTCGTTCTAGGTTTCTGCCTGTTTAAAGAAAGTTATAACTTATATTATTTGACACTATAAATAAACTTGAATTAAATTAGTTCTGCTTAAAACTAAGTCCAGCTTCTAGTTGGACTTTATTTTAATATGTCACTACATGGATGTCAACAATTAATTACTCAGACTCACCTCACAGAAAAACTCATTCCCCCTCAGTCCACAGAACCAGGAGATCCATGACACTTCCTCTGAACTGCTCATCTCTGAAGACCTATAAAGAGACATGTGAAAATACTCAGGTATAGTAATCAACTACATCAACACTGAATTCACACTTAGCAACATAATAACTATAATAAGACTAACTGCCAGTGTCAAATTCATATCTTCAACGGGTGAGATTCCTTCAGTATTTTCACAATGATAGTTTGTCCAAAAACAACATGATACTCTGTCATGTCAAGAGTAACTGAATAAAGCTTCTGCCCAAACCTGATGAAGGCTAGGCTAAACAGCTAGCTAATGCTATCTTCTTAACGCTGTTCATTTTATGAAATACTCGTTGCAGTAGTTTTTAATTCTCAAATCTGTCGAAAACATGTTATGAGAGATAAATCGAACCTTTAATGTGTGGTCATATATATATATATATATATATATGCGCGACGACAAACGGTTAGCAAGCATTTTTCTCTCCAAGGATGGCGAAGGCATGTCCCGCCCTACTCTGCCTCTGATTGGTTTACCCTATTCTACCCTAACCAATCCCACTCCTCTTGCCTAAACCTAAACCAACCCAACCAGGGCAGACAATGAGTACTAGCCAATCAGAGGGAGAGTAGGGCGGGTCATGCCTGCCCATACCCTCGCCATCATAGGAAAAATATTTTCGGCAAACGATTAAAGTAGCCAACGTTAGCTCACTAAGCTAAACCCGCTAGCGGCTAGGACCCAAACTGAAATTCAATATGGCGCATCGTTAGAAAATAGCCTCATGATAAAGATTAGCTCTTTTTGGAGCTCCCCTCGCCTCTGCTTTTAAACGTCTCAATACGGTTGCATGAGTGATTCTGCCAACTTACCCAGCTTTCAACTTTTATACTCCTTAAAAAATCCGACAGATCGAAAATTTAGCAATCTCACCGGTGTAAATAAGATGGACACCACCTCCCAGTTCACCCTCTACGTTCTTCTTCTCCCTCCGCACAGACTCGGAGGCAGCATACAGCGCCGAATATGCACTGCTGCCGCCCACTGGTCACTAGTGATAACCCGTCTCTGTAGATACGTTACGTACGTGCTGTACATGGATGTAAGGGAACGGTGCTGTGTGTAGGTCTTATGATACATCCATGGCTGTGCCGAGATTCAGAGCGTGGAAGTTTTCCGTAACAAACATGGATGTATTAAGAGAACGGTAACAAAGCGCCAGCGAGACTTATATATCCATTTATTTCTACGCTTGTAACCAGAGTTGTAACGTTTTAGACTAATGACGTCAGTAGTGACGCCCAAAGCCCAAACACAGTTGAGACAAATTTAAGTAATAAAGTCTCCCCTCTACATCCTTTTTCTGGTTTATTGGTTATTTACCAACGGATTTATTACTGGTTACTTCTTCTTCTTTGTGTTTGTAACTGCAGCTTGCAGACTTTATGTTGCACTACTGCATGGATGTATTAAGAGAACTGTCATCTTCTGGTCAGCCAGATGCTGGTAAAATATACAAGTGGCTGATAGATTTACTTCACTCACCAGCCAAAAAAACAATGGCAATCTATTGAGTGGCTGGTAAAATTTGAACATTGAGTAGCCATTTGGCTGTTGGACAAAGGAGTTAATTTTGGACCCTGGTCAGGACGTATTAAGGTTTTGGTTAACTGGTTACTTCTTTTTGTGTTTATAACGGCTGCTTGCAGCTTTTATGTTGCACTACTGCTGTCTTCTGGAGTTAGTTAACTTCTACACATAGACCGTATAAATACAATGTATTATTTACAGTCATTGCTCCTACAGTGTCCAGTATGTCAGATTTTCCTCAGCAGTCCTGTTCTCATTAGAAAGCTCAACAAGCATCTTGTGCCTTGCCCATGTCCACTTTCATCACACTCCAAAATGTCCTTTACTCTTGCTTCTGTTATCCCAAATTGTTTCATGTATTCCAACATGTCATTTCTCTCCGAAACATATTTTCTTGCAACTTACTTAGCACATGCTCTACAGTTTCTGGTACCTCACGATGATCCCCAAAACAGTTGGTTGCTTCACTATAATGCCACTAGTTACTTTCAGTACAACACATTATTTAAAGGTGCGTTTAAGTCAGTCTTGTAAATGACCAGCAATCCCACTACTTTTCTTTGCATTAATTGTAATGTAATAAGGTCTACATAATTATATTGACTTGAATAATAAATGTCAGGACAATAGATCATTAGATTCCTTTCATGTAGAACATTTTGTGAAACAGGTGTAACTGATAATGTAAAATTATAGCAACATTCCTATGATGCTGGTAAGGTTTATGACACACCTCTACATAGAATGAAACCATCACTATTATTATTTTCCTGCAATGACATGTCATCTTGCTCAACGTGTTTCACAATTTTCCAAGAAGAATGAGACATGCAATTATTTTTTTCCATTAAATCAAAAGTAGTTTATTTAACTTTGCCTTCTCTGTATAACTTTATTATAATAAGACACTTCTCTGCTTGTACATTGCTCCCTTGAACTAAAAATGGCAACATTTGTTTGTGGGAATGTAAGTTGGGGTAGACAAAACTTAGATACATACCAATATACATACATGTGTGTATATTACGGTTACATTAATAAAACCATAAATGCTATATAAAAAAAACAGTTTGAACCACTCCAGGTACCTTGGTAATGCTGAAAAACAGTACAATCTTTGAGTAATTTTTCTGGAATACACTATTTGTTTTCTTTTAACATGGGTACATGAAATAATGCGCACATCAACATTAAGAGTTAAGGAGGGATGAAGGACTCTTTGAGCCAGTGTTAAGTGTACAGCTATCAATGTATAAACCAGTAACAGACAAGGCAAGCTGCACCCATGGGTGTGTTCATGCTTAGAAGCGAGGGAAAAAAAAATATGTCCAACTTCACTTGCCTGCAGAAAAATGTATGATTAAATTACACAAAAGAAAGAGGTGAAGTGCTCCACTGCATGTTCTTCATTTGGAGGACGAACATATACACACAGCTGAATGTATACATGTGGATGTATTTAAGAAACAGTAGAATTGTCTTAATAATGGTTGAATCAAGTGTGGGCAAACAAGGCAGAAAGTGCTTGCCATTCATGTTAACCCCTCCGGTCCCCAACCCCTTCCCAAATTATTACACTAACACCAGAAAAACACACACATGCCATACACACATACACACAAGCACGCACACACATACACATACACAAATCATTAAATGCCCTACTCACAACATCCCAGAGACGATCTTCAAACTGTTGTCAGTAAACAAACAAACCCCAACTTACAGCAGTGACAGAGTTGACGCAGATGTATAAATCGATTTTAGTTCCCCTTGGAGGTCGTCTCCGTGTGCCATTTTATCTTATGTATGATACAAACTATGTTTACAAGTGTAATCCTACATCAATCCAATATTTTCTCAAGACTCCAAGTCAGCATTATTTGTTGCAAGTGAAATCGTGGAAACCGCGTTAGTAACTGTAAGAAAGTGACTCGCGTGACACCTTGTCAGCTGTGTCCAAAATTGAACTAGTTTGGGCTTCTGGTTGCCACAATGTACTGAAACATCCATCCAGAGAACACACTTTGAAAAATACTTCCTCAGACAAGGAGCTCTTGGTAGTAGTCCTTTCTTGGTGTGAGGAGTCTTCACAAAAGCACAGAGAAGGGGGGAGGGGGGGTTTAATAGTACAATACTCAACCCAGCTCTGTACTCTGGGCCCAGACAGAGTACCTGTCCTGTTGCATCACATGTAACTTGCCCAAAACAAAATAAGAAAAAAAAGCAACCATGGGTTTTTGTTACACTACAAGGAGTGCTTATTAGAACATATTCAATTACCTATTGAAGCATTAACAATTTTTATGAAAGACAAACTTTTTTTTCTTCATTCTATCATGAGCTACATTTTCATTTCACTCATTTTATCCCCCTTACAATGTGGTATTTCATCTTCAGGGAGAGAAAAAAGTGTTTCCATAAAAGTGGAAGTCACTGAGGAAATAATGGTTGTCAAAATAAAGCCGTCAAGCCATCAATAGTCTAGCCTAGTCTTCAAAGGGGAAACAAAACTCATGAATGACAAAATAAAAATTGGGGAACTTGGATTTACGCAGAGGTTCTGCAGGTGGGGAGGATGCTATGATGAAGCTAAAAAAAAAGAGCCTTTATTTCATAAAAAAGACCAACCAATAGCTAACGAAATGTCAGATCAGATGTCTATCTGAACAAGCAGCAGAAACATTGATATTAAAGACAAATCAATGTGATCAATGCAAACTGTAGGTGAGCAGTAGTACTTCAATGGATCTTATCACAGTAATCACAGACGGAGTTTGCAGGAGTCAGCAAAAGGAGTAATTAGGGAATTTAGTAAAAAGGTATTTTAATGACCTGCTTTTTAGAAGAAAAAACACACACCCCTAACATTTCCCAAAGGCTGAAACTCAACTGACACAAGGCCAAAAAAAAAGACAAAAAAACAAACAAACAAAAAAACATCTTATGGTACATTGTTCTCGTTAAAAGATGAAACTGCACTCTTTCCCTTTGTGAGGGAAGTAATGCAGCACTGCACTACCGAATACCACCCAAGGCCAAAGTGTGGTAGAAATATACGTTAGGTACATATATATATAAAAATTAGCCCAATCCAAACATTTGCCAATTTAATCCCATGTTTTGATTTTGCAACAATATGAGTGCATGTGTTCCGTATGTTTGTAAAGATGTCATATTTGTGCTTGTATACGCAAGTGTGTGGAGCTCTGTGTGAATGTCTTCTGTCAAAACGACGTGCACCTCCCATTTGAAAAACCACATGCTTGTCAAATCCAACTGGGGGGAAATTATTGAGGGAAGGTGGTGGTGGTGGTGGTGGTGGGGGCGCAGCGGCACACAACTGAATGGAGAGCAAGATGGAACAAACGGAGAAATTTACAATAACGGACGGTTGATGGTAGATTGATGCAAGGGGAAAGAGGTGGCTGGGGTGGGGCATTAAAGTGAATGTGAATACCATCTCCATTTACTGTACAATGCACTAATCAGTTTAGGGATGCCAATGGATAAGCCATGAAGTAATTATCAAAAAGGGATAAAGATGCAAGAGGGTGGTTTTAATGTGGGTGGGGTTCATCTGAAATGTTTTGAAATATTTCATCACTTCCTATTTTTCGGGGAGGGCCAGTTGCCACGCCTCTCCCCGCGGTTGCCACCTCCATTACCAGGCCCGCCGGAGCCCCCTCCAGGCGGCCCTCGTGGGCCTCTTCCTCCACCTCCGCCTCCGCCTCCACCTCCTCCAGGGTTGACCCTCCGATTCTGTCGCTCCATGCCAGGACGCTGGCTTGAGAAGCTTCTTTTATTCGCTGAGGGCTCTTTTCCCGTCATGTTGCGGTCGACCCCACCTCCGCCTCCGCCTCCCCCTCCCCCCCTTCCCAAGTGATGGGGATGGTGAGAAGAATAGGACTTCCCTCCTCCTCCTCCTCCTCCTCCCTCCCTGTCTCTGAACTCTGTGAAGTCGCTGCTCTCGGAGGCGGTCTCCCACTCCTCGTTGGCCTGGTCCGAGTTCTGGTTGGTGAAGTCAGGGGACTTTGCTCCATGGCTGTGGTGGTGCTGGGGGTGGGTTTGCCCAGCGTTGCCCTGGTTGTAGTGGTGATGGTGGTGGTGACTATTTGCATTGCTAAGATGCCCGCCACCACTGTTATTGTTGGTTGTTAGTGTGGTGTTGTGGTTAGCATTTTGGGCATTGCCCGTCACGGGAGCAGAGATAGGGGCTCCGTTACTGTCCTGAACTGAATTCAGGGTAGGAGAGGAGGGCCTTCCTCCCCCGATGACCCCCACTCCTCCGTTGATACGTGCGGCATTCTCTCGCTCCTTCAGTCTCCGGAAGCGAGGGGGCTTGTCCTGCTGGTGCTGGGACCGCCCGTGACGGCGACGTCTAGGTGGTCGCTCAAACCCACTGGGAGGAAACCCACGGTTAGTGGGAAGAGGGAGCGCATTTAACCCTCCAGAGTTTGGCGTAGGGTTGTTTGAAGCTTGCTGGGTCACAACTCCTCCATTTTCAGTGGCAGGAGTGGCAGGAGTTGCAGCAGGTAAAGATGGCTGAGGGGGATTGGACCCCTGACTTTGAGTTTGACTTGCATCAGCTGTCTTGTCTTTCTTCTCTCCTCCATTTCCTCCCCTGCCCAAGTCTTTTGGTCCAGAGGTTTGTGGTGGGCCTTGATGTTTTCGGGAGGATGATGACTTGGAGGACCCACCGTGAGAGGCTGAGCTGGGTCCAACTCTGTGTCCCCCAGGTGGTCCTCCAACATTGCCACCACTTCTGTAGATGTTTCCTCCTCCACTACCTCCACCCCTGCCCCTCCTAGAGGGCACACCCCTGGGGGTGAACACCCGGGCCTGGGAACCTCTGGCTGGTGCAGATGACATATTGCCGCTGCCAGTGGTGTGGGCATTATCAGAGCCATTCTTGGTGTTAGGTTTCTGGTGGTCTTCCTTGTCTGAGTGAGCAAGGTCACTCGCACCACTCTCACTGCCAGTCTCTGAACCTCTCTCCCGCCTTCTCTTGGGTATTTCCTCATACTCTGAACCCTCACTGCGGGTTTCACTCCGGTTCCTGGCCCTGGCTGGGTTATGCTGGGACCGATCCTGACCGTGTCTGCCACCGCCCCCCTCACCCTTCGATTCATGGTGGTGGCCACCGCCAACAGATGAACGGTAGTCTCTGCTGCTCCTGCCACTCATTCTGCCCCGACCGCCACCAGTGGGCCCAGCAGCGGCCGTGTAGGTGCCACGGTAACCACGGCCACGCCCGTAGAACTCTCCCCCTCTTCCGCGACTGGCTCTGCTGCCCTTGGCGGGGACTCCATGGTGGTGGGAGGTGGCTCCTCCTCTCTCAAATGAGCGGTCCCTGTCCCTCCTGGAGGAGGACCCTGAAAATCCTGAGGAAGTGGTGTCTACATCTTTGGGTCCTCTACCAGACACACCCCCACCTCCTCCTGAGGGACGTTCCTTTCCTCCGTTCCTGGGTTTGGCTGTCTGGGCTGGCTCATCTTTAGATGGCGCTGATGTGTTCTGGGAGGTGGAGGAAGCTTCCTGCTTCATAAGGGTGGGTTGGCCACCATCTTTCTCTTTATCTTTCCCCAAACTTGTTTTTTCTACTCCATCAGCTTCCCCTCCATCTCTCTTCATCTCCTTCAGCACAGGCTTCTTAATGGGGCCAGCCCGCTTGTTGGCATTGCTGCCTCCCATCTGGTTGGAGGGTCTGTGGTCAGATGGAGTGTTGGAGGAGTCCTCCCCTCCACGGGAGTTGTTCCCACCTCCTGCATTGTTCCTCCTACCATGACAGGACCCCCCACCTGTATTGCTGCTGCCAGGCCGTGGGCCCCACTGGGTCTCTGTCTTGTGCTCCCGCCCCCCTCTTTGGTTTGATTTAGGATGAGGGTGGTGATGCTGCTGCTGCTGAGTATGACTGCCATGTTGAGAGGGAGGTGGGCTAGAGGTCATGGAAGAAGGGGGAGCATATGCCGGGCCTGTTTTCTCCTGTTTCACATGGCTGCTATTGCCGGCACTGCCACTGTTGCCTCTTTCACCATGACTGTGCCCGACACCAACTTCACTCTCCCTCTGGGATGGGTGATGATGCAGGGCAACTTTGACATTCCCATCTTCCCTGGCAGAAGAGGAGGAGGAAGAGCAGGAGGATGAGAGGGAAGGTTGGTGGATTGGGGGAGAAGAGTCTGTCTTCTTAGCTGGGGCCTCAACAACCCTGTCTCGGCTGGCTTCTGGCTTATGGGGGTGAAGAATGAAGTGAGGCTGCTGAGGGTGGTGGCTGTGATGGTGGTGGAGATGAGAGTTGCTCTCAACAGGGGGGTGATCAGCACGACCGTTGCGATCGTAGTGAGGGTGTGGAGCTCCCCATATCTGTCCCTGCTGAGACCCTCGTGGAGGCCCTTCATCCTGGTGGGTGTAATTATGCGGCTGATTTCCCCTCTCCGCCCTCTGCTGCTGGTGGGGATGCATCCTCGCACCCTGGTCAGGGAAGTTGCTGTAGTTGCCCCGCCCACTTATGTAGTGATGAGGGTGGTGGCCACCTCCCTGGACCCCAACTTGAGTGCCAACTGGAGGTGGAGTCTGATTTGACGTCCCAGAGGTGGAGCTGGGCTGTTGAATGGGTCCCAATCCACCTTCTCGCATGCGGTGCGGAGGAGTGTCGCTCCTAAGATAAAAAAGATAGAAGAATACAAATTACTAAATCAATCCATTAAGTAAAGGGCCAGTTCTAAAGTTACTAAATAACTTTTTTCCCCCCACACTTACACTTTGAGTATGTGAAGCATATGCAGTTTATAGAGGACAAAATATCAGCAGTGTGTGTATTTTGGAAAATATCCATACCTGGGCCCTTTGGCCACATCGTCATCCTCCAATGCCTGCTTCTGCCTGAGGGGGGATGTTAGTCCACGGCCCTCCCCTCCGCCAGGGAATACCTCCTGCCCCCAGGCCATCTTAGGATCCATAGGAGGCGTCCCACGGTGAGGATGCCCTGCATGCTGTTGCTGCCTGTCAAAGGAGTCTGAACCAGATCCCCCCGAATCAGACCGCTCACGCCCAATAAGCCCTGTGATAGTGAAGAACTACTTTTAAAAAGGACACTGCTGATTTTTAACCAATTTTATATCATAATAATGGTGTTGGTATGTGTAAATGAACTATGTTAAACTTCACTTCATTTAACCAACGCCCAGATCTCCCTACTCAAAAACCCCAGCAAAAAGCCACTTTTATTTTCAGAAAAATATTTAAAAATAGTTTGGCAGTAATAAGAGCTTGTGGAAATAAGGGCCGTACTGTTACCTGTATTGCGTAAAAATTGGCTGAAAAACTCTGAAAATGGTAAAACTATCCAGCACTGAATATAAACAAAGATTTTGTTACTGCATTGTCTATTTGTAACCTAAATGTTTTCATAAACATATTTTGTAATACGATATAGTTTGTTAGTTTATAGTTTGTTAACGTGAATCGGTCTGTGCACGTAATTCGGTCAGTACCCAAAAAAGTAGCAAGATCGGTACCCAACACTAATCTGAACAATGTTTTGTAATATGGCAGTATCGTATTATCTCATTACTCAATCAGTGAGCTTTTGAATCATTTATCTTCTAAGCATTTAATCAGATCTCAGGGATTACGTCACTTCCACTCACCTGACGGGTGCATGCCTGCTGGATAGTAGTCCATAGGTGGAGGGCGGCCCTGCATCATGCGGGGGTCCATGTATGGCATCATCATCCAACGAGGGTCAAAATTCATTGGCAGGGGCGGGGGTCGGACCATATTGCTGGGTTGATACATGGGTCCACCCTGCTTGGGTCCAGGCCCAGGCTGGGGTGTTGAACCTGGTGAAGGACCCTGTTGAGCCTGGGGCTGGGGGGACAGCTGGCTTTGTGATGCCTGGCTGTGCTGCTGTTGTTGCTGCTGCCACTGCTGCTGCTGCTTCAATAGCTGCTCCTTAAAACATAGCACCCAGAATGTTTAAGAACAGGAATGTCAGACATATCTATAACGCCATGCCTGCATTGGTGGCTAAATACGTAGCTCCCTTGTGGTGGCTATTTTTGTCTCTGAATAAGACTAGCAATACCTGTACTAAAGACAACAAACAAGGATAGATCCTAACCTGCTGCTGCCGCTGAAATCGAGGTGGAAGAGACTTCTGGTACTTTGAGTAACCCTGGCCAGGTGGACCACTGGCTGGACGACCTGCTCCCCCTCCAATATTCTCAATCTTCACTGGGTCGACTCCTCTTTCACCTACACTTCCTGCACGGATGTGTGGACTGCCCATGGTATCTTCCTTATTTTCTCCTGGTAAAGGTATGTCCAGCGTGGGCTGCTGTGGCTGTGGCACAGCCGGCTGGGGACACTGTTGGGCTTCTGAACCAAGAGAGAAGGTTGTAGGGCTGAATCAGGGGCTATAATCAAGTGGTGGAAGCTTTATTTGAACGGCCATGTTAAACATCAGGTGTTAAGAAAGCCGAATCAGGTGTTAGTGATCTAAACGATTTAGATGACCAGTCATCACTGATCATGTGTCCATGTACAAACTCACCTGCACTGGAGTCATAGCTGCTGTTGCTGCTGGCTCGCTGTCGGTCACCAACTCCAGGACTGGACCCCGGCTGGACAACCAGCACTAGAGGCTCTTCAGGGTCCACACACGGGGATGGGGGCTGGCTGATGTTGGGGGAGGAGGCAGAGGCTGAAATAGATGGACAAGGGCTGCCTGCTGTGGCAGCTGTAGCGTTTCCATCAGGGCTGGGGCTTTTACAGCTGCTACCAGCACCTCCTATGTTGCTGCCCTGCTGCTGTTGCTGCTTCTCATCCAGCCTCTTTAGCTTCTCTGCGCAGGCTGCGCGTCTCTCCTCCTCCATCCTACGTTCTTCCTCCTCGCGGCGGCGACGGGCTCGCTCCACAGCAGCAGAGATCTCAGTAGAGGACTGCTTCCTGCGCTGACGCCAAGTCTCATCCTCATCATTTTCCTGGGGTCCAGGAACTAGCAGGCCCGGTTGTGCAGGAGGAGAAGGGCCTCCTGGTGCTGGCTGATGCTGGGCGGGGACAGGTTTCCCCGGGCCTTGAGAGGCACCCTGGTTTTGGGGCCGGTCCTGAAAAGTTAGAAAATAGGATTGCTATATTATGCAGTTTTCAACTCTAGATAACACTAAAGCAATCTTGTTGAGAAAAATGTTTCACGAATGATTACATAAACCGAAACAAAACTCAAGATTCAAAAAGCGAACTTAAAACTAAGGATGACTTATCCATAAGACCTGGGGCCGTGGATGAGATAATGATAGAAATGATTTATCTATGAGGCGCTATCCGGATGGCTACCTGTCGGTAAAAGGAGTAAGGCCCTTGTCCAAGGAGGGGCCCAGGTGGGGGGGAGGGTTGCTCCCGGAGACCACCCAATCCAGGCCTGCGCCCCTGTATACAGGCAGACAGTTAGCCATGCTCCACCACAACCTACACTGACAGAAACACAACTCTACCCACAAAGTCTTTGCTTAACAGAATGCCCAAATTGTCCTGTGTTGAAAATTTGGACATATCTTTTCAAAGCTTGAGCATGGCTCATCTGGGAAACACCTTATTGCTGCTGGTCAGCATGCTACCTGGTAGTTGGTTGGTGCTCCCTGGCCCCCCCAGCCACTGCCTCCCTCCTCGGCCCATCCTGGCTTGCTGGAGGGGGGTTGGGGGCCATTGTCAGCATTAGAGGGAGGAGTTTGGCGGGTGTCTCCGCAGCTGTCCGATGCTCGAGAGTGAGAGGTTGCAGGTGGGGCATCCTGGGACCTCTGCTGCTCACTGAGGACAAGAGAAATGTTTTGTTGTGCTTGTATAATGTAATCACATTTATGCCGAAAAACTGTATTGTCATAACTTGAAGGGATCTCATGCTGAATGTACTTTGTCACATACCGCAAGTCATTCTTGCTCTCGGTTCTCTCCTCTTCCCCCTCTTCATCATCACTGAACTTCAACTTGGCGGAATAATCAATCTCTTCATGAGCTCCTGTTAAAGCAGAAAATCAACAAGAAAACATCACATACTTTGATAAACCGAATCCTCCACTCCACTTGGACCAGCCGGAAATATGATATGCAGAAACATCTGCAACGTTAGATGGCATGAATCTGATCCACTATCACTATGTCGTCACTTCCTTAATCATTTAGCAGCACAGGCACTAAATCAACATGAAATACATTATGATACTTTAAAAGGTGCAATATGTAATACTGACAGCTGGTGTTTAAAATAGTTACTGCAGTACAAAGTCAAAATACTGGAGAGAGTTGTCTCCCCCGCCCCCTCCTCCGCAGACTCAAAGACTCCACAACAATGTTGCTAGACGCTTGTCTCACATAGCCAGACATTACTTCACAGCACAGCGGAGCAGCTAACGTTAGATGCTGGCTATATTGACAGCCATAGAAGCCCGTGCTTACGCAGAGCTCTGTACCCAACTGACAGTCACACTTTTTTGGCTTAGAATTACAGTAGGAACTGCTAAAAACAACACTACCTTGCCATCCTCTCCACCTGACTGAACACACTTTATTGGCTTAGAATTACGGCAACAATCGCTAAACACACTGCAAACTCACTGTCCTCTCTTCCCAATTTACATATAATTCAATGTGAGTACACAAATTTTGAAATGACATTGAATGCCCGGCCCTTGTAACGTTAGCCATGATAAATTAGCCTGAAGCTAATATTTACCTTTCATGTAGGAGGATAGTTCAGGAGGAAATTAGCCAACTCAGCATCCTTTTGGGCTCTAAGCTGTCTACATCTTTCAAATACATCTCCAATATTTACCCAGGGTTTGATACGTCTCTGGTCACGCAACTGTTAGAAACATGCTGTTTTTTTTAGGTTGGGTAGAATTCATCTCCATTGATCCCGTTCGTTTGTTTGCAGCTTTCATGGCTGTACTAACGTTCCAGCTGTAGCGCGTTGGGTTTACTTTTTACAGGTATATCTGGCAACCCGGCCTGGCTGTCAAACTGGGCAATTGATAACAACACACAGCCCAAACACAACCAGAAATTCCGTCCGTGAACTACTCATGATCTAATGAGGAACCACTGTTTTTTATACATACAACCAAAACAAATCAGAACAGGTTCTCCATAGCCAACACTATTTAGATGTTGTATATGAAAGTTTTATATATGTGAATGAGCTTATTGTTTTACCTGCCCAGCCCTCATCTCCATCGTGGTCCAGCTCGTCTAGCTCCTTCAGGTCATCCTGCTTTAGGATAGAGGGTCGCTTTACAGTCTCTCCACCTCCGTCACGTGGGCCGCCCTGAGGCCTGCTGTCCGGACCACCCTGCCCACGAGAAAACCTGAAAGAGGAGAGGAAATTTGTTGTAAGCATATATCGACAATACGGGGAAAAAAAGCGTTGCTGCAAAAGGCAGGAGAAACGGGATTCAATAAGAAAAAAAAAAGACCAGGTGAATAAACTGTCATAAAGTAGCACAATACTAGCTTTACACTTGATTTCAGCAAGGAGCATACCTTGGAGGAGGCCCTTCTCCAGGTGCCGGGTACCTGTAGGGCCCCTGAGGACCATAGGGGCCCGGAAAGGGCAGGTAGGGAGGATACATCTAAAAAGAAAAAAGATCAGGTTCAGGTAAAAAAAAAAAAAAAAATTATAATCAGTAGGGCTGGGTTTAAAAAAAATAACAGATATTTAATTTGAATGATCCAATTTCATAGTCTGGCTATCACCAGACCAAGCTCAGTCTTTTAAGATTGAACATTAGTCTGGGGAGTCTGTTCTGTGTTTTCTCTGCACAAGAGGCGTGATCAACGGGCATTGTTCAAATGCCTCTGTACGTAATTGGATAGTCCTTCAACCAATCAGACCAACGATCCGGGTGACGTAGCAGCGACAGCGGCATCAACGGGTTGCTGCCATGGAGTGCTGCGCTTCGGTGGCCGGCTTGTTGAATGTAAACAAAAAACTGATTGGTCGGTTCTCTATCGTCATCGTGTTAAAACTGCCAGTAGCACGCCAGGTGGATAAGCCAGTTTGTGATTGGTTCCCGCAAATTTGTAACGGAAGCAGGATAGATAAATGTGTCTGAGCTGCCGGGCTAAATCAAATCGCCGGCAGATCGGGCTGGGTTTACCCAGTCTATCAATTTCATTCATAAAATCCAGAATCAATCTCTCTGTATCATAGGAAACTAGTTGACCTAAGGAATCCATTGGTACCAATGTCATGCTAGCTTGTCAGGAAGGGGGTTAAAAAACTACATTTTGGCGAGGAAAAATTGGCATGGCCATTTTAAAAGGGCCCCTTAAACTCTCATCTCAAGATATCTGAACAAAATGTCACTGAATAATTACTGACTGTAGAGTTGCACTTTATTGTGTTGACTGCTGTAGTGTATAAAGGAAGCACATTCAAATAAGAAATGTCATCAAAAGAAAGTGCAGCCTGGCCAATTCTGCACTCCATCTGCAGACAAATGTTAAACTATTTAAATAGGCCCTGCAAATGCATTGCAAAGCAGTTGAGTAGCTATAGAAAAAACATTAACTGAAAAAAATACCAGCATATTAGCAATGAAATCAAAAAGAGGGAAAAACAAGAGGAAAACTTACGAAGGGAGGCATGATCCCTCTGTATTGGGGGAACCCAGGCCCCACAGGGGGCTGGGGCAGGGGCAAGGCGGGGCTGCCAGCGGGAGGGTTCCTAGGTGGCCCATGGGACTGAGAGTTCGGAGGGGGGACCCCAGCTGCCCCATCCATCACCAGAGTCACACCAGTGCCACCCTCCACTGCCCCCTCCCCACCCAGGGTGGGCGCCATGGCTCGGCCCCCACCGTCCCGCCAACTTGTAACGTCTGAGGACAATGAACACAGGAGAGGACAGAGCAGTCAGAATGATTTATAGGCTTTAATGGAATAAGGTCAGAGAAACAAAGCCATTACTTTAGAAAGATAACACATCCTTTTACCTAAGACCCCATTGCTGGAGTACTTAATAATATAAATGGATTAAGGTTTTGTCATACCATTTTCAGTTAATAAAAAATAAATAAAAGTAATAAACTTTTCTATTTTGCCTTATTCCTTAATTAGACTTGGTTTTGGAAAGTGCATACCAACCAAAGCATAAAGAAAATACATACACATTATGACACATTTGTAACAATAATACAAGCCAAATTAATAATCAATAGGAAAAAAGCTTGCTGACTACTTGCTCAGCTGCCCCATGTTATCAACTGAACCACTCCTATACACAATCTTGTGAGAGAAGTTTTCTAACCACCACTGACTTCAATAAAGTTTATCAATTATTGGAGATTAGTTGGGTTATCACTCACTCTGGGGGCGGAGGCTTGGTCCGGGCCCATACCACTGATCTGCAGTGCCCTGTTCTCTGCCAGCTTTGTCCTGGTCGCCAGCCGCCTGCAGGGTGGGAAATTCCTCGCGAGAGAATGGCGACGGTAGGTTTGATGCCTTTCCACCTGCAGAAAGGGAAAACAAGGGGTGATTTTGTTTTTCATAAGAGGGTGGCATGTGTAACAAAAAGCTTATTCCAGCATATTTCTTTTGAAACACGTACAAAAAGGAAGACTCACCATCCCCTTGTGTTCCATGTGTAACGCTGGCCTGTGCCCAGGACCTTGCCCCTACGGCCTGGGTTGAAGCTGGGGCCAGAGCCTAACGGAGGGGGCACACACACAAAGAGACAAACACAATATGATACATGTCAACTATAGCCGCGATACATCTCAATGCACATTATCAACAAAAAGTATGACTTTGCATTCATGTTACTGGGACTGCGTGTACCTCTGAAACTGGTGGGGTTCTCGGGCGTGTCGGTGCAGGTGTCGGTGAAGCCACACGCTGCTGCGATTCCGGCTGCGGTGCTGGCGATGCATCGGTACTGAGAGAAAGAAAAAAATTGTATTAGACAAGTTAGCCTCAGCAAAAGAAAAAAAATCTTTCGGCTATCAATTGTAGTAACTTTAACACGTAAAAGTCAAAAATGTGTGATGGATTTGGTGCTAATGGGGAGTTACTTACCTCTTTGGGTCCGCTTGTTCCGGTTTGCTTGCCCATCCTGTGCCGTCTTTGGGAACGAGTGAGACGTTGGGATCGTTGCCTTTGTTCTCTGCCTTCAGACTGGGCAGGTTGGCAGGGGGTGGCATACGCCGTGCGGAGGCAACTTTACCAAGAGACTGCAGGCCATGGCGGGGGGGAACTGATATGGGAAAGAGAAGGGAGGTCATTAGCACAGATGGACCACTGAAACCTGACACCAATTAGATCTACTGGGTGTAAGGAGCAGCCTGATGACAGGGATGGTGCTTGCTGGATACACAATTAGGATGCTAAACAACCAACAAGGCTAGAGGCTTAGTAGTTTCAGTCTGGTGATTCTGATGAATATGGATTATAAAAAAAAGCCTCAAGACGTTATTAAAAACTCCCAGCAAACCCACTTCAATTACAGTTAATGGAGAACTACTAGGATATCAGATTCAGATTCTGAAGCCGTGCTGAATACCAATCCCCAATTTGTTTCCATGAGGCTTAGAGAAACCACAGCAGTGCATGGCGGAGGGGGAGGAGGGGGAGGAGGGGGAAGTCTGTAGTTTGGAAACGGGACAGCTGCTTAGATCTAGTGGGGAGCTTCTGAATAAAACATTGACTGGGGACTCAGCATAGAAGTCAAACACCATCAACAAGTAAGCCTCTGTCTCAGCTGACATGTTAAGGCTCAAGAGCCAGTCACCCTCCAGACCGTGCATAATTTCTTTTTATATGGCTACAGATGAGAAACATTGTAATATACAATGTTTTCTCCCTCTCAGAGACAGGTATATAAGAGTATTAAATATCCTTGATCCCTGAATAATATTAACAGCATCAGCAAAACCAGGTTGGCAGGCAGTTGAGAGATGCAGCAGAGAGATGCAGCACATCATCCACTTCCTGTATTGGAAATCGTAGGCTAATGCATCAAAGTTACAGTAATTGGTGTCAGAAGACAACACAGCACAGCCAGGCACTTTTAATCAAAACAGCCAAGGGTAAAATCAAACTGTGCGTATCAGAACTGTTTCTCATGCCTAGATCTGATTAATTACCAAACAAGTCGTACATAAGAAGAAGAAACTGCATTTACTGCAATTACTGCATTTAATACATCCTAAGTATTAGGAGCAGTGGACATCTACATACAGCATCCGGAGAGCAACTTGGGATTCAGGGTCTTGCTCAAGGACACTTTGACATGTGGCCAGAGGATGGGATTGAACCGCCAATCTTGTGGTTAAAGGCCAACCCACTCTACCTCGCCACAGCCATACTTAGTGACAAAACAAAAATGGCAGAATGTAAACAGGCAAGCGTTATTAAAAAAAAAAAAAAAAAATACCTTGGGTAGAAAGACAAAAAGGCCAATCCATTACAGTGGATGTATGTTGTGACAATAAAAATATGGACATAACAGAACAAAGATACTCACCAACAGGCTTTTGTGTTTCAAGGCTCTTTCCTTTGTATGTATCAAACAGGTTGAGGGACGCATACTTGGTTTTGCCTTCCTTCCCCTTTGCAGTTTGCCCAGAGCGCTCTGACATTGCGCTGTCCGCTCATTGAGTATGGTGAGCCCTGAGACTGGGGGAGAGACAGGGAGGCAAAAACAGAGAGAAAGTTTTGAAACCAGATATACACTGAAAGTGGGAGTAAAAGGTGCTGATTGTATAAGCATGCATTCAAAACTAGCAAAATAGAAACTGTTTCACAAATCAAAAAATCCTAAGCATCCGCGCTGACGCGACAAATTCAAATAAGACAGCTGGATGTGCGTTAGGGTTTCACGATATTGACAAAATGTGATTTTGCAATATCGATTGTGAATATTGTGATATTGATATTAATTTAGATATTTTTTTAAACATATGTAGAATATGTAAAATAGGTTTGTTGTATTGCCTCTTGTGCGGTTTACCACCATTCGACACCTTTTGCATAGTGCATTAGCCTGTGCAACATCTGTTGGCTTAAAGCCAAAGTATTTCCAAGTTACCGAGGAGTAGGGCTGCACAATTAATCGCAATTTTATTGAAATCGCAATATGAACTAGTGCAATATCCAAATCGCAGGGGGGCGCAATATTTGTTAACGGCAAAATATGTGACAAACCATTCTAAAATAAAATTAATGTTCTTACTTTTGTGTTTTTTCCTTTTGCTCCACTGACTCACTTGGCTCTCTCTTTATGTCCTTTTTCTTTCACTTCTGATTCGTTCCATTTTGTTGTCTCTATTTCTTCACTTACACTGTCACTGTCAAAATATGCACACAAGTGGTACGCTCCATAGGGTTTGTCACATAGTGGACCCGTGCGCTGACGTGCACTAACATGCAAGTGGCACGGTAACTGGCCAATGAAACATGATCATTATAGCGTTTCAAGCGGGCTCTAAATTGAACACAAATAAGTCACACAGCCAACGGACGGGACGCAGCACTCCACAAAATTAACAAAATACTGCATACTTATCGCGACACTTTCGATATAATATTGCGCAATGTGATATTGCAATAACGATATTGAGTCGATATATTGTGCACCCCTAATGTGCGTTGTATAATTAAGCACTCATAGTAGTGTTGTACAACAGTGTAAACCATTTGTAACCATAGAAACATAAGTATCACAACATAGGCAGACCAATCCTGTGTGCCAGCTAGTAAGACTAAATGCTGTTCCACACAATATTTTCTAAAGCTTTGACATTTTAAGTCCTCCCACAGAAAAGATATTCCTCCATTTCAACAAATTATCATCCACAGATGTTGCAATACACAACTCTGTTTTCCAGAGATGTTTTTTTCTCTTGAGCACACAGTAAAATCACAGTGGCGGCCAATAAAACTACATACATTTCCGGTTGACCATTGTGCACTGCAATTATGTACATTTGCAAGTTAAATGCGTAAAAAAAGTTGGAAAACAACATCTTAATGCCTGCAACCAAAGAACTTCCTTTAAAAATGTCTTTTAGGACATTTTAAAAATGACCAACTGTGGCATTCAACATACATACATTTAACATTCCAGTTTATTACAGACATTCTGGCTGGCCAATGGCCTTCCAGTACAACAGCTCAGCTTCAAAATATGTTATAGGTTCAACAACTTAAACTGAAGTATTCCAGTAAGTTCAAATCACTTCTTAATTATGTAATTGTTTTTTTTTTTAATTAAGCCAATCCATACATCTAAAAATATGTTGGTAGCATCCCAAGGTTCGGACTTGTTAAATTAATTGGCCAATCGTTACAAAACAATCGTCAATCTAACGCTAGGCTACATAAGGAACTGTACTATGTGTTGTAAGTATTGGACAAGTCAGATGTGTCAATGGACCTTTCCATAAACCAGAATATTTAAAGTTGCTTTACAGCTTCCACAGGGCCCTGTGCCATGGAGTATTTGTATTATTTGCACCAGAGATGAGAGTGCCTGTTCCATAAGAGCATACAAACTTATCAAAATAGAATAGTTATGTCAATAAATACATTAAGGCCATTCTCGTATTTGGGTGTTGTTACAGAGACCGCACCATGTATTTGTCCCATCCATGTCGCTTACACTGTTTACCTACTACTGTCCTGTCCTCCTGACAGCCCAATTCTTACTGACACACGATGAAAGCTTAGTGTAGTGTTTTAGGGTTATCGTGGTCGTAGAAAACCACAGCTTTTTATGAGGTGGGCAGGTGGATTAGTACTGGGATAGTCTATGTCCTTTGCATTCCACTTCCGGGATTGCCCCGGTGCCGCAGGAAATTCCACCGGATGCATGTATTTTCCGTTTCCTTCCGCTTTCTTTGTGTTGGAATTTTAAATTTGGTGGATTTATGAGGACCATGGTTAACTGCTCCTCAGATCTCTGCATGGTAAATTGAGACAGCTAGCTAGACTACCTGTCCAATCTGAGTTTTCTATCGCACAACTATTTTGCAGCGGCTCTGTGCGAGGTTTAGCACCGCCCATGATGATTGTGATTGGTTTAAACAAATGCTATTAAACTAGAGCACGTTTCCTCCCATCCCGAATGCTATGTGGAGTAGCCAGACCCATCTTCAGCACACTATGGAGGAGGGTCTGGCAAAGCGAGCTAAGTACTGGGATAACTCAAGCATCCTTTTTAAAAGGTATGCTATCTATACACAAAGTTTAGCTAGGGCAGATTCAGCATTTTGCCAGCATAAATACAGTTTAATATCAGCAGAACTAGTACAGTGTATGACTACACACCTCACAGGAAACATTGTTGAAAAGAAAGAAGGAAAATAAATGAACCATGGTCTCTATGGCAACATTATAAATGATATTCTTCAATGCCTTTCCTTGGCTCCATGGCAACTGCCAGGCCTTTAGCTTGAACTCATTTTACTATACATCAATAAAACACTGACATCTGTCCAATCGAGAGTGATTTGGCTGTATCCAGCAGGTTAAACAGCTGCCCCCACTTCATCGTAGTGCCACCAGGAACAATTAGGCCTACTGAGAACAGATGATTCTCCTCAGATCAATATACTACAAATTACATTAGTAATTTCATTCACTTGCTTTGAATCAAGTGGCAAAATGATGCAAGCTAATACACATGGTTCATGACCAGAATAACTATTTTAGAGCTGAACAAAGACTTCAGCAACAGTTATTTTGTTCTGTAAAATATTGGGACATGCATATTTAAATGACTGAAAAGGTGAAAGAATGGAAATCCTAAATCATGACCGCTCCGTCAGTATGCCTGAATGACAAGTCTACCCTAACAGATGACTGCAACAAGGCCCATACAGTAGTGTGAATATGTTTAGCCAAACCAACAGATTCAAAGTGGGATGAATATTAAACCACAATCAAAAACGATGCTGAAAGACTCAAATGTAAAGCCAACTGCCTTCTACTGCTCACTGGTAATCTTCATAATGACAAAAGACATGATGTCTGCAATACACACATCACTGAGGAAAATAAATACACAAAACAACAGAAGGAATACCATGCACCAGCAGCACTGCACCATGCCTCAATAGCCAGATGAGATTAGAAAATTAGGTCGTAGGATAGCTGGTCAACTACATGTTGTATGGGGATTAACGGGGGCCAGCAGTTAAATTACACTACGTTATGAAAAATACACTTTATTTAACCAAATCAACCCCATTTAGACCAAATTAAAGGATTATTAAGATGCGGGGGGGTGTCAGTATGGTCAGTGGTGTACGTGTGCATGAGTGTGTGTGTGTGTGTGTGTGTGTGTGTGTGTGTGTGTTAATAAAAGAAAACTAAAGCAACACAACGAAACCAACTGATGAGAATATGGAGCTGAAACTGCGGAGAGATCAGTCACACAAGCCCTAACTGCAGCAATGTAACGCTATACCACAAAGGGACCTTGTAAAGTTACCGATAAACACGAGGACATTGGGGCAAAATCAGCTGGTAGCAATTAGCATAAAATATATAAACCACAAATTTCTGAAGCTATAGACGCATATAGTTATCTTTATTGCAGTGCTAACTAACGTTAGCTGGCTAACACAGGGCCTCAGAGTTGGCGTTGGGAGGGGGACTGCGTTAATGTTTCATAATGCATCCCTTGCGGTAACATCAGCTTCTTTCTCTTCAATTCTGTGAGGTGCTACGTTTTGAATCACACACCATACATCACGACCGGACGTTTTCATCGATGTTAATAATCTTTTCTATGTGTAGCAGAAGGCACAGGATAACGCAGAAAAAACAGATCTTATTGGGAGAACAAAACAAAATGGCGGTGGAGACAGGCCCGGTGCATATTAACGTTAATATAACCGGTTGTGTAGCATAACTTGGCTCAAACGAAATCAATTTGCCATTACAGCTACTATTACAATAGACACTTGCAATATAGGCAAATTAATGTTAGTTGTTTTGAAAAAAAATATCCATAGAAATAAACATCAGTTTTAACCAACATCAGTGTATCGCAGACTGACAGTGTGTTAGCTCAAAGCTGCACAGTAACGTGTATCCGCTAACATTAGCTAACCGTTAGCTACGCACAGAGGATCGGTGGCAAACAATTATATATGTAAACAACAAGCTAACTTAGTAGCCAGTTTCACCAGAAAATGTATATATGTAACGTTATGGCTATTCACAAAACTATTACTCCACCATTTGATATGACAAACGCTAGCTAACCACTTAGCCAAGCTAGGCTATAAGTCAACAACCAACTGTGCCTTTCAAAAAAAAAATAAAGACTGCCCCTTTACAAAACATCCTCCCGGGTAAGTTAACTCGATGTCCAACGACAATGGTCATCATTTATAATCAGTATAATGTAACTAATCGGTGTTTGCATACGAAATGCAACATGTTCCGGCCACTGACCTGGTCTTGTCCCGACTTGTCTCGAGGTTGTATCGCAGAATGAGGTTAGCTAACGTTATGCTATCGCGTAGCTTTCTAGCAAGTGACCCAGCTAGCGTAGCTAAGCAACGTTATCCTCCTGCATAGTCAAACACATACGGTTTTTGCAGTAGATCGCATCAACTAACTATGACTAGTAACGTTACTATATATAAAGAAGGTGTTCGGCTTACTTGCACTCGTTTTCTTTTATTTCCAAAAATAAATGAAAAGGGAAAAAGAAAATTGTAATACTGGACTCGATCCGTCACCTAAAGAGCCGACAACGGCTACTGGGTAATTTCGTGAGATGGAAGCCGTTTGGGACCTCAGCAGTGATTTTCAAAGTGGGGTCCGGGGCCCCCCAGTGGTCCGTGGAACTCTGCCAGGGTGTCCGTGGCAAGTTTCAGATTCATTCATTTAAGTTATCATGATGTAAAAATGTGAACTTTTTTTATTTTTTACAAAAAGCTCCAAAAGCCCTATTCGCACGGGACTAGTATCGCGCCTACCTGGGGACCTGTGGTATTTTGTAATAATTGTGGAGGTCGTCTGATCTTAATCTGGTGCGAATCTGCCATGTCTGTAATTTTACATATTTCGCCAAACACATAGTGATAATATTAGTCCCGTCTGAATCGGCATCTCTGTGATTTGGGGACGTATTGGCTGTGTTGGCAATTATAAATGAAAGTTTTGACAGCATATGTAAGGTAATAATGTCAGTAAATTAAAGTAAATATAGTGTTCTTTCACATAACATAACTAAGACTATAGAAGTGTACAAAAAAAATATTCCAAGGGACATACATAAGGGGGTAGGCCTATATTCTCTACCTTGTAAGGGGTCCTTGGCTGAAAAAAAAGATTGAGAACCTCTGCACTACAGTAAGAAAGAAAATGTGACCCTTGTTTTTTTAAGGCTTTGAAATAAACAGAATAATTCCCATTACCATATGGATTAAGTATGAAATTAAATATGTGTAGACTGTTCTCACTTAAAATTGTAACATATCCGCTAACTTCACGTCCACTGTCATAATCCCATTATGAGGAATAAATGACGAACGATGCTTTGCAAACATCAACTTTATATTTGGGCAAGCAAAGAAAAGGAATGCAAGAGTTTTAATGTGATACAAAGAGGGTGTCTCAGGTCATACAAATGGTAGTCTATATCCTTGACGTTCCACTTCCTGGATTGCTCCGGTGCCGCAGGAAATTCCGGCGGATGCATGTATTTTCACCGATGTCCATTTCCTTCCGCTTTCTTTGTGTTGGAATTTTAAACTCCGTTGATTTATGAGGACTAATTGTTGATTGTTCCTCAGATCTCTGCATGGTAAATTGAGAAAGCTAGCTAGACTATCTTGTCACATCTGAGTTTTCTCTCGCGCAACAATTTTACAGCGGCTCGGTGCGGAGTTTAGCGCCGTCCAATTCTAATTGGCTACAAGGTGTCCATTAAAAAGTTATTTAGGACACCTAGTAACATGTTCTGGTGAAACTGACTGTTTACTTTTCCAAATTAATGCGCTACATTAAATGAAAAATAAACTCTGAATATGTTATTTTCAACACTAAGTGTGGAAATAACATTTGTTGCTGACCATTTTGCAGGGTCTTTGATGAGAAAATCTGTGGATTTATGCCATTTTCTGCATTTTCTGCTTTTTAAGAAGACAATTCTAAGATTTCTTTGACTAAATCACAAATGACACTGGAAATCAGCTCGGCTGTGCCCACAATTGTTAGAAATCATTTATTTATTTTGCAGATAGTACAAATTAGATAGATTTCCTGCATGAAAACAATGTCCTGTAACCCTGTGCACAATGCTGGTAATACAGGGCATTTATGAATTGTATATACATATCCAAATCTGAGTAGTACAGAGTACTGAGGAGTAAAGACTGATTACAAAATATCAGAATACAGTGATACATACATGCAAAAGAGGATACTTTGGCTACATTATGTACTTACCACTCTCACATTCAATCTCTCACACACAATCTCTCTCTCTCTCACACACACACACACACACACACACACACACACACACACACACACACACACACACACACACACACACCTAATTATTTAAATTATAGCCATTGTCTTTATAAAAGCACTCCAACCCCAATAGGAAATAGCATTCAAGAGCAGCCTCACAACAAAAGGCTACTCATCATTTTACTGGATTTATAAAAGGCAGAACCAATTTCAATCAGAATGTATTCATGGCACACACCCACATCCTAAAATAGGCATTAAAATTACAAACTCAGACCCACATAAGATTTGAAAGTAGGCTACTTCAGTATGACATTATATTATCTGAGCAAATAGAAGTTATTTAGCACCATCACCAAAAATATCTGACAGTTTAGTGATAGATGCCAGAGGTCTTTAAAATTTTACATACCATATTTAAACCACTGAAAGTCATTAGTCGTCTACTTTATTGAAGAATGTGTAAAAATATGTAAAAATTTGGTATTCAACTTCAAAACAGATATTTCCATGACAGTATGATTGGAAACTACTGTATTTGGTCTGAAATTGACTTTTCAACATTTAACTGTCCCTTGCTTGGTCATATATTGTTTTGAGTATGAACAAGAAAACTCACAAAATATTGTGGCTGTGCAAATTTTTTTTGGGTAAAATATCCGAACACATAAAAATGGACATTAGACTTGCGACTTTATCCAGTGTGGGAATTTAAGAGAAGAGGAAGATAAAATGAGGAGAACATTTTTAGATCATGGGCAGTGGTGACCTAAAGGTAATGAAGCGAGCTTGTGACCGAGAGGTCGCCGGTTCAATCCCCAGACCGACAGGATACAATCTGGGTGGGGAAAGTGAAAGTGCAGCGCTTCTACCTCCCTCATTACCACCACTGAGGTGCCCTTGAGCAAGGCCCTTAACCCCAACCGCTCCAGTGGAGCTGCTCAGTGGCCAGCAGATAAGACTGTGGTTGTACTGGGCAGCTTCCAGGTATGAATGTGTAACTGTGTGAATGTGACAGGTTGTCGTTGCAAATGAGAATTTGTTCTCAAATCGACTTACCTGGATAAATAAAGTTTACAGCAAACTGCTGGACATTCATGGTGCTGAGCCTCCCATTTTCAATATCATAAAGTGAGTTTAAAAAGTCATTTATTTTCTTCCTGAGAAAGTTGTAGGAGTATACAACAGCTTCCTGTTTCCCTTTCCCTCCAACATTTGAATCTGGGAGACAAACACAAGTGGAAATTAAAACAAGGGTCAAACTAACACTATAGAAATCAGTTTTCATGCATCGTACCTGTTGATGTTAATGACTTGATGCTTGTCTGCTTACCTCCCTCTCACATGCTCTACCGGCCACCAAACAGGTGGATCTTGGCAAACGAGACAGTCTCGTAATAGTCCTTGTGGCCTTTCTCATAGATGACAAAGATGTACTTCCGGTCCTCTGGAGAGCCGCTGTTCAGCGATGTGATGCTGGAGTAGCCGCTTGGACCGGCCCATATCTGCACAGCTTCTTTTACCCAAGAGTTGCCATCAGTCAGCGACCAACGTAAGGTCAGGTTAACTCCTGAGGGGGCCGAAGCAACCAGTTAGTATGATGTACTGATGATACTGATCTTTTACAACACAGACCTTAGCAAAAGTTACAAGTTACGTTGTATATTAAAGTGCTCATATTATGCTAATTTTCAGGTTCATAGTTGTATTTAGAGGTTTTATTAGAATATGTTTACATGGTTTAATTTTCAAAAAACACCATATTGCTGGAGCTCCTCCTTTCATCCTGTGTGTTGAGCTCTCTGTTTTAGCTACAGAGTGAGGCATCGCACTTCTGTTCCATCTTTATTGGGAGTTGCACATGCGCAGTAGCTAGGTAAGGACTACTAGCCAGTCAGAAGCAGAGTATGAGGGCGTGCCACGCTAGCAGCTAGGCGAGCATTATAACGTGTGTTACAAAGTGACGCACGTTTGTCCCAGAAGTAAAGGCTGGACTACAATAGAGCTGTTTGGAGCAGTTTGTGAACAGTGTTTTCTGTTGGAGATGGTAAGTCCCTTTGGGGTGGACTTTGGGCTTTTTCACTTTGTAAACCTATAACATGCACAAAAAAGATGTATAACACAATAAACGGAAAGGGAAAAAGCCAAAAAGCATAATATGAGCACATAAAATTCACATTAACCAATTATATAATATATATGCTAATAATACATTCTGAGGAAGGGGTCATTCTATTCAACAAATACTTTTAGTACATATTGCTGATAATACATTTGAACTTTTTTTTTTTTACAGAATAGTATTGATACTTTTACTTCCACTACTGACCATCAGTGACAAAAGTTATGAAGGAAGAAGAGCGATTCTTACTGTGTTGCTCATTTGAGGGGTTGGTGAAGTAAAGCACGCCGTCTTTCAGCAGAGCTCCAGCTGCTACTGCAGGATCCACCAGCTCATAGTCAAAGAACAGATCGTCTACGGGCAGGGACAATCCACCATCACGGCTGCGTATCACGATGCGACACCGACAGTGGTAGCTGTTCTGGTTCCGCACGTTTATGACGATGCTGCCGTCCATCATCTCAACCGGCTGCAGAGGAGCAGAAAAGGTTTAGCTTGACAGTATTGAATGCTCTCATGAGCTATTATTTGATTAATTATGACACCTTGGTATCATTGCAGTTAAGGCATCACACAATGATTAAGATAACTGCCAGTTTTTTTTTTTTAAATATACATTTTACAGCTGCATTTCCTTTGGCTCCTAGAGGGCAGAAGAACACCACAACAAGCAGACAGATAATCTGCCCTAATAAGCGTGGTCACACATCCACCAACAATGCAAGACATTAGCATTCATTAGGAGTCATATATTCGTCAAATTTAAGTGCGAAACTCTCCTTGCAGCTTTGTAATGTTTTTTTTTCTCCTCCAACTCCAACTCCTCTTTTAACTGCTAGAACTTGTCTTTAACTAGTTGCTTACTTTGTCTGTCTGGTGCTGGACTAGCACCGTACAGTGGCTTTATCACATACATTAATCCTATTTTTTTATGTTTACAAATGCCTGCCACTGGAAACTGGGTTGATAAGAGCACTGTAAGAAGTTATAAGCACTTTTTTCTTGTAATAAGAATCATCTTAATGAAGGTGAAGGAGAAAAAAAGGTTTCTCCTGGTATTGCATTAAAATGCGACACATAGCACTGTTAACTAACCCTACAGTGAGCCGTCAAAGAAGATGGGACTATCCAGGCGTAATTCACAAATGGCAGCAAACGTACCTGGCACTCGTCAGGGTTGAAGTCCTGCGCTCGCTTCCTCTGGTTGTAAGGGATGCTTTTCAGCGCGGCGCCGTTGTACCAGTTACGTCCGTGGTCATCACTCAGGATGCAGAAAACTCCGTCTCCCTCCAATGTCCCATGACCACACACCACCAACCTCCCTTTAGCTGGGTTGTAGCGCTTCTGTAGTGCAAAGACACAAAAAATATGGAATATAAACAACGCACACAATAAACAATAATGCAACCTTGATTCTAAAACACAAACGACATCTAATTTTGAAAATAAGATAAGCCTTTATTGATTCCCAGAAGGTAAATTCAGGTGTTGCAGCAGCACGAGGACAGAAATAAGTACAGATAAAAGAGAAAGTACAAAATAAACAATTAGAAGTATATAAAATTAGAATAGAAACTAGAGCATTTAAAGGCAAGAGTGACACTGTCAGCATAGTATAGAATAGAGTACACCAGAATAATATACAACATGTTAAGTTATGATACTGTTTGTCTTTATTAATATAGAAATATGATATAGCATATAATGTAATGAAAGAGTATAACATATTCAGTTTTGACAAAATGTGCCAACAATATACTCTATCTGCCTAAAAGAACTGCTACTTCTACTTTAACAGCTGATAAATGCTGCTGTCATTAGAATCAGAATAACCACAGCAATAAGCAGAGTTTCCCACTGTGATTAAGTTACTTCAGACTTTTACAGAAAAAAGATGTGGTGAGCTTGATACAATAACTAAGGTAGTTTTCACTCGTTAATTTGCACAGAATTATGTAGTTCAATATACACTTCTTTTCATTCATCACTCAGTTGTGAGTAAACCCGCAACAACAGATGATCATAATATCCCTGCAGGGAGTAGATCAAGTTTTTGTGACTTTAACAACTCACTTTAACACCTGTAATCATCCCTAGTACGTGACGTGAATGACTAATCTGTCAGTAGCTCATAATCACAATAAAACCAATGTAACATGAATGCAGCATGGAGGTAATTTAGCTTACATTTGATCTTACTTTACAACTAGAAAGCAGCTCAGCCACAGGTTCATATATTACGTTGTTTTGTTCTCTGACCTGGATGCCGAAGCCTGGCCCGGCAACAAAGTTTTTCACTCCGAGCTGAACCGAGAGGTTTCTGGGCTGGCTCCAGCTGAGCCCGTCGTCCATGCTCTCCACCATCATGGTGCTGGATGGGTAGCACTGGTAGAGGTGGAAGCAGATGGAGTAGACCAGAATCACCGAGCCCACTTCCTCGTCCACCACTACCGAGCCCAGGTTCAGGCCATCCGGCTTCAATCCATCATTGACTATAAAGGTGGTCGGGGACCAGGTGGCTCCTGGAGGGACGGAGGAGGAACAGGAGAGGATTCAGACACAAATCCTGACTACTTTTACTCTGAATTTAATAATTGTACTACTTATTTAAAAAAAAAAAATTTGGGTTCCTCGACTTGCCACTCATAGACCTCAAGTCACAACATCAATTTCCAACCTCAAATTCTGTTCTTTCTGCTTTCTGCCTCAAGCCATTTCTTTACAGCAATCAGTGTATCTATTCAGAGAGTAATCTTTCTCTCTTCAATCAATTGTGTTATTTTTTGTGTCGCAAAACGCAGAGATTCAAAATGTGTACAGGTGTAAAATCCTTTCAGAAATTACCCTAAAATATTATTTTAATTTGTACATCAGTTTTGACAATAGCGTAAATGTAAATATTTGATGCTTTCGTCTTGTTTTCTTTTGTTTTGTCTGTGGTTTTGTGAGTTTTATACTAAGAAAAGGAATCAACAACTGTCAAGGACAGAAAGCTGGCAACACATTTGTGGACAAATTCATATTCTTCTTTACTTATTTACTAACTTTGATCAGGCATTTTCTGATTTAAATCGCAGTTTTGAAAATTTTAGACTGCATTTTATTTAGGTAAATGTGTACCACATAACACATTTAAAGTTTAAGAACTTCTGTTTTTGATATTCCTCAAAGTAAGGTTATGAATAAAATATTTGTGTTTATCTGTACTGAAAATTATGTGGATATCAAATGATAATTAGCCCAAATTCTAATAATACATTTTATAGTCTGTGCACTTTCTCTGTAGTCATGAAGGAGGTTTGACAGTTTCTCAATTGTGCTCATTGTTGACCTTGGAAATAGCGATTTGTAAAAACAAATCTTGTCAAATGGTCCACTTACTTGTTTTGCGCACTAAGCTACACTTCATCCACTGATGAAAGCCACAAGATGTGGTTAAAGCTCCGGAAAAATCAAGTATAACTGGACCTTGTAATTAGATTTTTTGGTTTCTATACTTTTGTGTTTGTCTTTTTTCTGATCATTTGATAATAACCAACTTACTTAATGATATAATAAAACAAAAATTCAGTTTATTCATTAAGTTAAATTTGTGACTGACATTTCTTGCCTTGTTTTGACTTTTTATATCAAAAAATAAACCAGTACACTATGGTAAGGTTAAGTGATTATTTATTAACTATTGTTTTGAACTTTTCCCTCCTTTTGTGAATGTTAAATATATCCCTTGTGGATGTGTAACCACTCTGTTATTGTGTGTGTGTGTGTGTGTGTGTGTGTGTGTGTGTGTGTGTGTGTGTGTGTGTGTGTGTGTGTGTGTGTGTGTGTGTGTGTGTGTGTGTGTGTGTGTGTGTGTGTGTGTGTTTTGTCTGTATATCTGACTGTTTCTGATTACATGACTGCTGGTCGTCCTTGCCTTTATCTGTGGACCGCCGCATTGCGAGGAACTTTGCGCCCACGTCGCTGCTCGTCAACTTCCTGGCCTCTGAGAAAGCTAGCAGGCTTCCCTTGGAGGTGAATGTGAGCAGCGGGATCCTATAGGTGTTCACCTCCCCCTGGGCTCCGCTCACCCAGAGCAGCTGCTCTTCATACAGCAGAGGCTCAATCTGGACATCAAAGAAAGACAAGACAGGACAATGAAGAGAGGCTGACTAAGGGAAAGGGAAAGAGTTTAAATATCTGCTGGAGGCATCAGGTGTCAGGTGACACAAGCAGGGGATGATCACACTTTCACTTCAGGAACCCTTTATTTATGAAAGAAAATTGTCTTGGAGAAAGGTAAATTGCTGCATCAAGACCAGACATCACAACAAAACACATTAAATAAGAACACATCTGCAATCATCAGCCTGAGAGAAAAACACCAGCCAATTATTCCCATGCCATTCACTCTGTTAAGAGCCACAGAAATTCAAGGCATAGCACACATCAAAACATACACACTCAAAGTGCAAAACTACACACCAAATCTCCCAAACCAAAACTGAGTGAAAGGCTGAGAAATACTCAGCCTTTCACTCAGTTTTTACACACAATTCTCTACCTAAGACACACAAATCTAGGGCACACACACACTCCTCACATGTGCAAACACATTATGCTTAACTGAACACTAACCAATCACTGCTTTAGAATAGGCCTATACATAGGTCAAAGGTCAGATGACCTGTTTTGAACAATGGATGCCAACAATAGACAGAGAGCAAGGGGAGGAGGAGGGAGAGACAGGGTACGGCAACGAGGAGGAGGAGGAGGAGGAGGAGGAGGAGGAGCAAGAAGGGGAGCCATCTCTGATGAGATCAGGGCTACATTTATGGCCGTTTTACAGTAGCCGCAGCCAACCTGGCAGGATTTTTCATCATGTGATCAACCACAGATTGACCATGAGAGAAGCCCATCTTGAGTAGCTTTACAGTGGCGTCCATACTTCAAACTTTCAGAAATGAGAACAGGCATGCAACTATCCAATGACTATTTCAGCACTTCAAATCAATCAGACTTTGTTTTGTACAAAGTGCATACAATACCCCCCGCCCCCTCTAACATACAGTTAGCTAGATAGTCAGTTACAGTGCACTTTTCAACCACTCTCAGCAGATTACTGTCACTCTAAAACATTGTAAATGTAGATATAAGCCTATGAAAGACAAGAGCTTTAGATGTAGAACAACAGTGTGTATGGTATATCCAAAAATGTACTATCAAAAAAGTGTTTGCCATTTGATGCAAATACTTCATTTTGAGATGTGTTCATGGCATTTTGAATGCAGTGTTTCATTTTGAAGGAGATTTTGCATTGTGTGTGTGCAGTTTTGGGAATTTTGTGTAGAGTTTTGAAAACGTAGAAGCAGTAATTTTAGTTTATAAAGAGTGTGCTTGCTTACACAGCTGTACCTCCTTCACGAATGAATAGAACAGAGCTTAAACAACATGTATACCTACAGCAGAGCTACTACATTGTGTTGTAACGTATTTCTAAACGTAATTTAGTTTACTGTACCTGTTCAGGGCTTAAGGTGGAACCACAGAGAGACAACACTGCGGAGAGGAGTGAGGACAGTGCAGCGAGCCGGCTTCCTGTCTTCATGTTAGATTTAAATCCTGAAACCTTCTTCTTTATTCCGACAGATAAATATCAATAAAGTACAGATGATAAGTTTAAAAAACAACTTAAAAACAGACAGAGAGATAAAAGGCGGAAATGCTCGGTTCGAGCTCATCCACACAACCCAACCCCAGCGTCTAGCTTGTAAGTCATGTGACCAAGGTGGGTGATCACATGACTATCGTCACGCACCAAAATAAAAGAGGAATAATTATTAAAATATATATATATATAATATATATAATATATAAATATTGTATAGTTAAATAATAATAAATAATATACACACAATCAAATGATATAATTACATTTCGTCTTTATTTAACGTTATTTCATTTATTCATGTATTATAATTGTAGTTTATATATGATAGTTTTTTTCTCTTTACTGTTCTTGTCCTTGATATTGTTTATATTAATTGTAAATAGAATTGTCATGTACACAGTTCTATTCACATTTGTCATGTCAAATATAAAATTAACTTATTTATGTATAACAATAAAGCATTTGCAAAGGAAGAGTTGTTTGATTTGTCTTTTGAGCAATCGTAATTTATTCAGTCTACTTATGATTTATTTAGCATTTTATGTTTATCTTTTTAGTTAGTTATAAATAGTTACTTTGGCTTTCATATAATTTTGGAATGATGCTTGTATGCACAATAATGTACATTACATTACATTTAGCTGACGCTTTTATCCAAAGAGACTTACAATTGCCAGAGGTCAGATGTCAGAGGTCGCACGCCTCTGGAGCAACTATGGGTTAAGTGTCTTGCTCAGGAACACACTGGTTGATGTATCGCAGCGGGAATCAAACCCGGGTCTTTCACACCAAAGGCATGTGTCATATCCACTGCGCCATCACCACCACCATGTACCTGATAAAGCTGCTGATGATGTTTCAATGTTTGTTGTTACATTTCAATAAAAAAAATATTAAAAAAAAAACTAAATCATTTTAAATCTATGAACCACATATGTAATGTCTATCACATTTCTCTTTGCTAAGTTGGAAGATCAGCTGTGTGTAGGCTACTCCTTACAGTAGGCATTGATAATTGCTATGAGATTAATGTGTTAATGTGTTATTAATTTCAGTTGATTTATGCATTTCATTTTAATGTTCTTTTATTACCATAATGCTAAATACACTTACAACTTTTATCCAGACAGGGGCAGAATTTTTCTAAAACAACATTCCAGCCACTCAGTGTTATAGTATAAAGTCCTGTGGACAGTATACAGCACTATGGTGCAGTTTTCAGGAGTTTAACCATGCTGTGAGTCACTTCAGTTGTAAAATAACACCATGGTTATAGTTACATTCCATATCAATTCACGTTCCTTAATGCCTTAATTGCAAAGTTAAGTTTATTTTTTGCAGCAATTTGCAGCAAAAAGCAAAAAAACGAAGACTCATATATAACCAATAGTAGATTAATGTATTGTAATTGTAGACCTGTCTTCACAATTGCAGTATGGGAAACGTGTGTATGAATTTTCATTCTTTGTATGTATGACCTCCATTGATCCACTACATGATGCCAAACTTAAAACTGAATGAAAACTCTCCGTAATGCCAATTCAAGACAGACTTTAGTCTATGTCACAAAACCACAAGTCCCACCTCCAAAATAAGGTGTGAATGGGCTTTTTTAATTACCATATAAAAATGTTCACCCTCCTTCTACTAGGGTTGACTGTGTTGAGCTGAGAACCACAAACCACATTCCTGTAGTCATGAGGCTGAGCTGATCTGAGTCACACGTTAAGAGAGAGAGAGAGACAGAGAGAAACTCTGCTGAGACACATCTGAGTGTCACAGTAACATACGCCATTAGTCTGCGCAGACTAGACTGTATAATAGGCGCAGATATAGAGTATATTGTTGCATTCAAGGGATTTAATACATATCTGGCCAACAAGGGAATATAATCACAGTTTTGTTGACATGATGGTCTTATATCAAAAATGCAGGTAAGATGTGTTTGATCATGTGAAATATGGACTTTCTAGTTTCATTTCAGTTGGTTTTGGTTTCGTGACTTCAGACGTGAGCTACTCAAATTAAATATGTTGGGTGTCTAGCAGGGAAATACTGCTGCCTGTGTTTGAACGCAGCCTTCTGCTTGCACATGTGTGAACAGTATATGTTTTCGTTTCTCTTTTTGAGCAGGTGCAGTGTAAGCAGGCAGTAATAAATTGGCCCAGAGTCTGTGTGACTTTAATTAGGCTACATGCAAGGAAGTTAAAATGAGAGTGTATATAAAGGCAGAGAGGCATGTGTGTAAAGAGAGGGCTGAAAAAAGAGGTTAGACTCAGAACTGCAGCATTGAGTTTTCACACTTAAGTGCAAAAATGTGGCTCTGTTACAGGCATGCAGGCAAGAGTACAAGATGGAAAGAGACGCAGAGAGAGCTCATAAAAAGGCAAACTCACTTAAATAGCAGATAAGAGCACATACCATCATGACAATGTCACTGCCGTAAAGGCCATCAGCCCTGTAAGCAGAAGTGATCTGGTTTCCTGCAGGTTTTGAGACGTTCTGCCTTTCTATAAATAAACTGTAAACATGTTTGTCAGATAAAGGCTGTGGTTAATCTGAAGGGCTTTTTAGAAAAATATTGCACTCATCTGGCCACTCCTTTTCTTCAAGCCTGACATGTTTAACCAGTTAGGACAGTTGTTCCCAACCTGTAATCATGTCTGATGTGCCCACATATCAAATGAGCAAGTACCACTCTACCTTCCCCTTACTGGATGTTATGTAACACTTTTTTATCTATATAAAAGTGGAAACAGTTCTAATAGTTTTTTCATACAATAGAACCATCAGTGTTTAGGCTGCTTTGGTCAAGTTTTTGCTCATCACGCATTTTTCTATTACTAGCTAACGCTAACTCTTTCAACTGTTTATCCTTTACCCTTCACTAATGTTAACTCTTTTAATTATTTATCAGTTACTTTTAGCTAGCTAAGTTAACCATTTTAATTGTTCATAACATGTTGCAATAGTTTGCTAAAAGAGCTAACTATTGCAACTGTTTATCTACTACTTTTAGCTTACTTTTTCAACTGTATATCTGTTACTTTTAGCTAACTATTTCAATTGTTTATCCACTACTTTTAGCTAACTTTTTCAACTGTTCATCCGCTCCTGTTAGCTAGCTAACTATTTCAACTGTTTATCCACTACTTTGAGCTAACTTTTTCCAATTGTCTGTTACTTTTAGCTAACACTAACTCTTTCAACTGTTTATCCATTACCTTTAGCCATAGGTCTATGCTTTTAGCTAACGCTAACTCTTTCAACTGTAAGGGCCTAATTTTTATGCGAATTTCATCTAATCTAAGGTGCAGGGGAAATCCTTGAGGGAACAGGGCTGAGGGAACATAGGACCTTATTTTGTTGGGTCGGGCGGGGGGGATTTCATAGAAATGAAGGAACATAGGGCTGAGTGAACATAGGGATGACCCCCTGAGGTGTGCCTTAATTTGGTTGGGATTCATTGTGTTATGAAACCTCCAGATAAATAAATACCTCAATTTTATTTAACATGGAATATGCTGCCTCACTAAGTTTCTCCAAATTCTAATAGCATTGCTCCTGAATAAGCATTACCTTCCTGTATCAGTCACAATCACATGAACGCTGATTTCATGTTATTTTAGATTGCTGGCACGGCTTTCAACCGTAATCTCTGTCGCAGTCCTTTCTTTTGTGACTTTATGTAATTGCTATATGTCTGCTGTCACATGAATCCACTGGAAACTCTTTTGTTCTGACTTGAAATGAAAGATTCAGGGATGTTTGAGTGACAGGTTTCAGGACCTCTTTTCATTAAATTTCAGTTTTTTCAGAAATTCTTAACAGGAAATCGTAAAAAGTCCTTAAGTACGGAAGACAACGGCCATTGATTTTTTGTATGCACTGTTATCTCGTGATAACGACTTATTAATTCGTTATCTCGATATAACAAAGTTTGTTTTCTCGAGTTTTTTTTTGTTTTCTCGAGTTTTTTTTGTTTTCTCGAGTTTTTTTATGGATTTTTTGTTGTTGTTGCCTAAGACACCCTTCCATTTAAACCGGGGAATGGGGCTCCATAAGCGGATAGAAATCTGACGTTTCTCCCTCCTCGTCTCCGGTCAAATACTCGGGAAAAATCCCACTACGACACCTTTCGATTTAACCCAAGGAATGGGGATCCATAAGCGGATAGAAATCTGCCGTTTCTCCCTCTACTTCTCTGGTCAAATACTCGGGAAAATCCCACCACGACACCCTTCCATTTAACCCGAGTATTTGACCGGAGACGAGGAGGGAGAAACGGCAGATTTCTATCCGCTTATGGAGCCCCATTCCCCGATTTAAATGGAAGGGTGTCTTAGGCCAAAAAAAATCCATAAAAAAAAATCTCGGGAAAACAATGTTATATCGAGATAACGAATTAATAAATCGTTATCACGAGATAACAGTGCATAAAAAAAGAAAGAAATCCATGGCCGTTCTCGGCTTCTGTAGGGTACTTAAGTGCACTTTCACAATTCTGTTCTTAATAAGACAGCAGCCTTTTCCTCTTATTGTTTTCTCCTGCTCTGTTTATTATTTAGGACGTGGTTACCTCTGAGATGATGGAGGACAAGAACAGAGTTTGTCATGTGATGGAGGAGAGTGAGGTGGATGTGCAGATCAGACAAACCAGAGCTCAGCCCCAGCAGGCCAGCAACAACAGACCCACCTGGTCAAATGGTAATCAGCTGCCTTTTTATTTGTTTTTATTTGGTGAATTATAGCAAACAACTCTTCATTCACTCTCAGCGTCACATTTATGAGATTAACAAGAGGACTCATGTGGGCTAGTTTGCTAATACATACAGCCTACCATACATGTTTGTATATAAAGGTACCTATCTATATGGGGGTTCATTTGTGTAAAAAATGGTGTTGTATATTGTTTTTGTATTTTATAGCATACATGTAGACATACAGTATTACAGTAGTACTCTTGCTTTAATGTTAATGACTGCACTGTGTTGCATTTTACTGGTGTTTGACATTTTACATGGACTGATGTCTGTTGTCTTTTGTTGATGCAAAACATGAGCCAGTCCATAATTAACGTGGATGTTTTGCACATTATGACATAGATTTTCTGTGAAAAATCTAAAGAAAAAAGTCTGTGAACTGTTTGGATTTTTTGCAGTTTGCCCTGATAAAACTGGGCCCTATAGTGACAACTATTTGTAGTGTAAGAGAAGTACTTCCACTTTTGTTATGGGTAACAAGAGTTCAAAGTCACATGTTCCTGCGGGGCCTGTGGTGGATGAAATGGTAAAGAAATATGGTCCAGACAACAAAGTTTGGGTTTCCAGGAAACTGTATATTGGCTCTCATTAGATCTGCTTTTATATTTGTAACTGTTTTTAACGGCTCTTTAATGTTTAATTACTTATACTGCACTGTAACTTCTATTGTAGTATTTTATCTGTTGAAAACATTTTTAACTGCTCTTTAATGTTTTATGTAAAGCACTGAATTGCCCTGTGGCTGAAATGTGCTCTACAAATAAAGCTGCCTTGCCTTGCCTTGCCTTGCACATATGGAATCTCATAATATTTAAATACTGGAAATGCAGGTGATAAACTGTTGTTGTGAAGCTTTTGACACATATTGGCAGTAGACAGCATCGACAAGCTGGTATCTATCTGGTATCTATAGCTGATATTTAATAAAAGGCCAACAAATCATCAAATGTATCTAACCTTTGTCCAAAGAGTCATATACAGAGATTAGATTACTTATTCACTGCATCTTTCTGACTTTCACTGTCACCCTGAATAAATCCTGAATCAGATTTTGGTAACAAAAGTTAAGTATTAAATGTGCACCAGTCACACTGAAGTGTTACAGCTGTGTTGCCTCATAAACCTTTGCCCTACAGTGCTTGTTTCAGATTTTTTATAGTTTATGTCACTAAAGATCAGTGCTTTTATTTTAGACTACCTCGTGACCAGCCCTACTGTGTGTACTGCACAAGTACTTCTACACCATTAGACAAGCATTATCACGTGTAGTCACCATAACATCACACTCACATGCCTCAGATGCCAGTAAACAGACATGCAAAGATGTAAATGAGAAATATTTTAACGACTCAACATAGAGCCTAGACTTGCAGTGCAGGTTCTTGTCTATTTTCAACATTTATGTAGTGATAATGATGATCCTGTCATGGCTCTCTCTCTCACTTTCAGGTCAGTGTGTTGTGGCAATGCCAAGCTGTTCAATGCTAAACCCGAGCTTTGATCTGTCTCTGTGTCGTGCCAAACTCGAGAATGATGGCTTTCAGGTCAGCATACGCATATACATGACCTACTGTGGCACTGGAAAATTCATATATCTTTACTTTATTCTGTGTTTAATCCAGGTTGTTAAATTGTTTAATTTTTTAGATTCCAGTCAGAGACATGGAGGCTCCACTGAAGACAGCTTTGGACCTTCCCTCAGTCAGGAGATACATGGTTTTTAACTCGGCTCTCTTCCATTTTATAATGGCACCGGTATGTCCTCCAGCTTTCTGTCCAAGCTTACCAAATATTTACTCTGATCATATCCCTCTCTCCCCATTCCTTTTCAGTTTTAACTCTCGCCTACTTCATTTTATTTCAATTTATAGTTTTTTCTGTTTTTGGTTTTGGTTTGGTTTTTGGTCTCACATGAGCACTTCAAGTTTTAGTGTTACACTTCCATAAAGTTTGGGATTTTTTTTAAATGGTCTAAATCAAAAGCAGAAGTAGCTGTATAAACCACGGGTTGTTTTGCTCCACAGCTGGAGCTAGGAGGCAATTAGTTTAGCTTAGCATTAAAGCTGGTTGAAGAGGGAACCAGCTAGCCTACCTCTGTCCAAAGGTTAAAAAAATCTTCCTACCAGCACCTCTGAAGCTCATTAATTTGTTTGTTTGTTAATTCCATACACAAACAAAAATGTAAAAGTTTTATGTAGAATTAGATGCTTAAACTATTTCTTGGTGAACAGAGACAAACAAGATATAACGTGTGCTAATCAGTGCGCTTAAGAGGTGCTTGTAGGTGTATTCGTGAATTTGGACAGAGCCAGGCTAGCTGTTTCCCCTTGCTTTTAGTATTTACGCTTAGCTAAGCTAACTGCCTCCTGCTCCTATTTACTGTAATGGACAGCCATGAGATTTATATTCTTATCTTCTCATCTAACTTTCTGCAAGAAGGCAAATAAGCATATTTCCCAAAATGTTTTTTTTTTAAATGCTGGATACCCCTGTCACTGAGAATATCCTAATTAATATTTCCTTAACATTAACCTCTCCTCTCCCTCCACCAGGTGCTGTATGTGGTGGTGTGGTGCGCCACGTTCTCCACCCTCCACATCTTTATCACTGTCAGTGACTACTGGGCTCTCTGCCTCTCTGTCAGCCTGGTCTCCATCTTCCTCACCACTACCATCATTTTCATTCTCCACTACAGTAACAAGGAGGTAAGGAGGGGGTCTGTTACCATAAAATTAGTTAATAGTAATATTAGTCTCGGATTGCCAGACCTTCCTTCACAGCGCTGCAGAGGAGGGTCTGGCTAGTCCACACAACATTCCGGGATGGGAGAAAAACGTGCTCTGGTTTATTGGCATTTCTTTAAACCAATCACAATCGTCTTGGGTTGCCCTAAGCGCCGGACGGAGCAACGGTGCTGGTGCAAAATAGCCTCGGGAAGGAACTTGTTTTGGTGGAACATGTATGTTCAAAAGTTGTTGTAGGTGCAACAGAAAACTCAGATTGGACAGATAGTCTAGCTAGCTGAGGAGCAGTTAACCATAATTCTCATAAATCAACCGGAGTTCCGGATTTCCGGCGGCACCTGAACAATCCCGGAAATTAAACGTTGTTGATATATAGACTACAGTAATACTGACACATTCATATATGAAGAGGATTTCTTTAAATCTTTAAATTCCTTTAAATAAATTACAAACTTTAAATGTGAAATAAATGATTCTCAAACGTGTTTCTTTGTCTGTTTCTGTGTCAGATCAACATGAACTTAGATGTTCGGTTAATCCAGGTGAATGAGAGGATGGTGAAACACAAGCTGCTGGTGGCCGTGGCCGACTGGGTGCAGTCCTGCACTGGAAACATGAAGGTTGTTCTTATAGAATCAACTGAAACTGTGAGAATATCAGGTCCCATATGGGCCAGAAGTGTACACACATCTTTATACATGTGTCCATGTCTACTGTTGTTAAATATTATTTAGGCTGATACACAGCTGTCCTGTGGTTGTCTTGTTTCTTAGTTTCATCTTATTTGCATATTTCAAACAACACAACAACATGCCAGGAAGAACAACACAAAGATGTAATAACAAGATGATGAGGAGGATTTATGACATGGAGATTAATGCAACTAGAAGACAGAAGAATTATTCAACAAAACCATGTTGTCAATGACACAACAAGATGACAATGATTATTTGTCTATTAATCTTAAAATAAAATAGTAGAAAGTAGTAAATTATTGAAATCCAATATGGCATCCTTTATGGCTGCATCATACATCAAAATGTCTAGATGTTTTGTGCTTTCATTTATAGTCAGTTGTATTGACTAAAGGGCCTGCAACAAGAAAAAGTTGGTATTGAGTGGGTTTGCTCACGAAAGCCTTAACGAACAGCACAAAGGTCATCTTCAAGATCTGTCGGCAATTCGGGGAATAGGTCTATTTTACTTGCAATATTGTCTTGCATTGCCAGACCTATCTCCACAGCGCAGTGGAGTAAGACTATTAAACAATAGTATATATCTAATATAAAAACAGATAAATAAAAAAAGGGAAAAACAGGGAGGTCAGTAATAAAATGTTAATACCATAGATGACTTGTACTGAAGTGCATCTCCATTAATCATGTGGGAGTAAAAAGCTTCATGTGATCAATAAAAATGTTAGAACTCGCCAAAATTTGAGATGTGGGTGGTGATTTAGTGGTCTGGAATCAGGCTAGTACACCAGTAATGAACCACAAATTAAATATTTTTGCTTCTCCAGCCACTGATGCTGTTGTAATCATCTCTCTGTGTCTCTCTGCAGCTGTACTTTGTGTACTGGGACATGTCCCACTGTCTGAGGGCACTGACTGAAACTTTAGAGGAGTGCAGCTTTGTGGTGAACGACACCCAGGTGAGTGAGTCGAGTACATCTGTCCCTCTGTTTGTTCTCCTGCTGCTTTATTGATTTTGCTTGTGATTCCATGTTGGTCCTCCTTCCTCAAAATCTAAGAAACATAAGTCTAGCTGCTGTTGAACGGATATTTATATCTATAGTCTTTGAAGTATAGTAACACATTTCATAGCTGCCATTTTTACAGTTTAAAACGATCAATTTCACACTTTCATCAGAAAAAGCTGAAGAGGAAAATGTCGCATCTCGTTCTTGTGACCGAGGACACGGCTGTTGTCCCTGAGGTCGAAGGGTCAGATGTGGAGCAGCAGGACTCAAATGAAAATAGGCCTCTGCTGAGACATGAGGACGCCGGCTGCTGTACCACATCCAGCCAACAGGAGGGGACCAAAGTCACCACCACCTACAGCCTCATCCCTGATGCATCGTTACCTACTCAGGTAAAGAGACATGATGCTGCAAGATGTCTTTGCTCCCACACTGACGGAATTTCTATTTATATATTCAGCTGCATTGTTTTATTACACATACATCAGAATTAGCAATATATGTTCACTGAAACACAAAAAGAAATTGCAGTGCACGTAAACTAGATCAATTAATGTTTTGAAGGTGTTTTTGGTTAGTTTTCTAGAGCATGAAAATGTGGAAAAAAATCAAAACTCTGTGTGTGAGGGCCTGCAGTTTGGTCTTTTGCACATGTTTAATTATAGTTAAGTAGTTTCAGTACCCCCACCTATCTTGCTTTTACTCTCTTCATTCTCATGGTGAAAGCAGCTTACTACAATTTATAAGTGGTATTGTACTTTTTTTTGCAGGCTACAGCCTACCAGCTTCTGATGACCTACAGTGCAGCTTATGTGAAGCTGCTGGTGTCTAAGAGGCTGTCAGGACCGTCACACCACCACCTACACCCCCAGAGGAATCACTGCACCACCGCCCCTCTCTGCCTCTGCCAGTACATCAAAAAGAAGATCCTTCGATAAAAGAACCAGTGTCAAGACTTTCGCTTTGCACGCATGCTCTTGAACAGACAAAGTGACATGGATTATATTGTTTAGATTAAATGAAGGACCTTTTCAGAGCTTCGCACTCTTGATTTCTCTGTTTTTAAGTCTCCAGTTTGCAGCCTCCTGTACCTCGGCTGCTGTCTTCATGCCAGTTTTGTATTTGCACAACCTGGATCCTCATCCATTTGCTTTCTGCACCATGCCAAATGCTGTCTGATCCAGCTGCTGTAAACCAATATTTGCACTCTTGCACACATGACAATCAGAGCTTAGCCTTGCTGTTTAAATTATTTGCACAAATAATAAATGTAGATTCTTGTGATTTGATTTGCAGTAGATTCTACAGCATTTGTCCTTGTGGTTGAACCGAAGGTAGTGGTGGAAAGTAACCAGAAAGTAACCACGGAGTACATTTTCTGAAGTTCTATACTTTTCAAGGTATTTTACTTAAGTATTTCCATTTTATGCTACTTCATACTTCAATTCCACTTTTTACTCCACTGCATTTACCTGTTTTACAAGTTACTTTTCAGATTAAGATTTTACATGAAAAACCAAAACAGCCATTGTTGAAGTATAACTAGTGGTTTCCAATATTTTTCAGTGTCCAGTGTTTTTTTTTTTTACATTGTTGTTTTGGTACTTTTATTTAAGTAATACATCTTCCACCACTGCTTGGAGGACAGACAATTGATATGTAGACAAAGACAATATAAGCATGAAGGGAAAGAAATATTTTTTTCCCCGCCATTTTAATTCCCCTTGATGCAGCTGTGTAATGATGCTTAAAGCGGGTTAACATGAATCATTGGATTTATTTTCCTGGATATATTACCTCAAAAGAAGCGGAACCAGAGTGTGTTTGTTTTTGTGTTCTCAACCCTTTGGTTTTATGTGTGTAGGTGGATTATATATCTATGCATGTTTGTGTGTAGGATGCTGGGTTTCTCACCAGCGATTACCCATCAGTCCTGGTGCTGTGGCTGAGATGACAGCCCAGCGAAAGAGCCGCAGGATGGCACAAACACACAGTGAGACAGCCAGCGTGGCTGACCTGGGTGGAAGCTGGGATTGTGTGATGGAGGAGAGAGGCGTGCAGCGTGAGGCCAAGTTAAACGATCTTAGAGACGCTGGCTGTCCTCGGGAGGCTAAATGGCCATCTGTGATCCTTCACACACAGGCTGGCTTAGCTCCCGCCTTTAGTTTCTCCCTCAAACCTCTTTTCCATTGGACGGATTGTTTGGGCCCATACTTCACCTTTTCACAGATATGATTTATAATTTAAAAAAGTCATTGCAGGTTTAAAGGATTTTAAATCGTAATCACGACAGAGAAATAAGAGAGGTGAAGACATAATAAGACATGGAACAGACGTGCTAAGCTATTATGGTCTGATTGAAAATGCCGAATTGTCCCCATGGATGTATTAGGCAAGTTCTTATAATACATCTGTGTGTTGTAGCGTTCTCATACTAGCACTTAATACAAGGTACAACTGAGGCTGCAATGATGCCATTAGTTTTGCAGGTATTTGGTCATAAACCAAAATACCTTTGACCTGATGGTGGCACTGGATACTTTTACTTTGCACAGTTTCATTGTCTGTAGTCATCGTTCTTTTCTTTGTTTTTTCAGCTTTAGTAACCTAAGGGGAACATAAGTTTGTGTACAACATGTCATGGCAAGCCATCCGATAGTTGCTTAGACATTTCACCCAAACCCACAAATGTCAACCTCATGGTGGCACTAGGGGAAAAATCAGGCAGTCACCGTAAGTCATTAGGATTTATCCTCTGGGGACCATGAATATCTGTACAAAATGCAATGGCAATCCATCCAGTAGTTGTTGAGATACATCAGTCCGGACCAAAGTGGTGGACTGACCAAAAGATAGGCCGGTGCTACCTGGAAGGGAAGGAAAAATCATTTTATGTGGTACAAATGATGCACAAAAAACAAATGCCACCATAATGGACGAAAATGAGCAGCTGTAAAACACAATGTGATTAAACAGAAGATAGTGAGAGATACTGTAGTTCATGTTCTGACAGAGGGAGGAAAAATAGATGGAGAGGGAGAAAAACCAGGGCAACTATAAATAGCACCTTAGTGATGAGGGGAGAGAGGAAAGGCCACAGAGACACTGAGAGGATGGAGAGACAGCAAGAGGGAAAAAACAGAGCTGCAGAATGAGACGCCGCCTTCACTGTGTCGTTCACAACCCAAAAATGATTCTTTTATTCATTACTCAAACAACCAACCATGTGCAACACAGTCATGAACCTACTGTAATTATAATAATAAACCCCAAGAGAACCACATGTATACAGGTAATTTTTGGCTCTTTGAAACAAGCAACCCATTGCATTTACAAGCTCAAAAACAAAACAAATAAAATGAAAATGAAGAACCCATCTACCAGCTGGGCAGTAAGCAGCTTTGTTGCTGAGGACAGAAGATTTCCATCAGAAAGCACACAGGGAGACAAAGCCTAGCGCTGTATAAACTAGATATGCTAGGAGTGACTCTATTCAGACACACACTCGCTGCCAGAGCCCTCTGCACAATAATAATGCTAAACAATGCTGTGTTTCATTTACTCTTTTAACACGGAAATATCACTGAGTCATATAAGCATGTATTTATCAAAAGGCTAAAAGTGAAATTTAAAGTAAAAATCTTTCATTTTTACTCGTACTCACTAATAAACAGGTGGGAAGTAGGCTAATCTACGCTTTCTTGCTGAGAGTTAAATGACAAGATCGATACCAATTCGATAAATATGAAACAACAGCAAGAAGCTAGTTAGCTTAGCTTAGCAACAGGGGAAACTGCTAGCCTGGTTTCATCCAAAGGTAATACAATCCACTTAATAGCCAATTTCTGTTATGTCTCTCTCTATTTTTTCTATACAAAGTAGTGTAAAAACGACAATTTAGAGGTGACAGAGCCAGGCTAGCTGTTTCCCCATTTACAGTCTTAATGCTAAGCTAAGCTCATCATCTCCTGGCTGTAGTGTCACATTTATCTTACAGACATGTTTTGGATTGATCGTACTAAATATCATTGTTTGTAATGAATATGTTATCTGAAGCATTAAGAATAATCACAAGTTGTTTTGGCAGAAAAACTCTTCGCTGAGTACAATGGATGTTAGGTTGTTTATTGTTTTTTTAATAATAAACAATAAGGCAGTTGTTGGGTAAATCCTTGTCTCTGATTGGCTATTCCTGCTCTGAGCATCTATGATCAATCAAGAAAAAGTTACTGGCTGTAAATAGGAGGAAGTCACTTTTTTTACTACTAAGTTAGCTTTTAAGAGTATTATTAATTATAGTTTTTAGAAGTTTGATAAATACGTGCACATATGTATTTAATATTATGAGTGATAATCAAATGCAATGCAGTTGCCAATAATAATAATAATAATAATAATAATAATAATACCAATAATATATAAACTACATAATAAACTGTATTTATGCTCTCTATTTGTGTCCATTGTCAACAAACATAATTTTTAATATCTCTGAATAATTCTCTTAAAAATAGCATCATCATAGAGAGGGGGGGGGGGGGGGGGGGGGGGGAGCAGAAGGGAAATACTAATTGGTCCAATTTGTCCATGTGGACAGGAGAAAGACAAACAGAGAGAGGAAAGATACCAGAGGAAACATTTCATAGAGCTGAAAGTGCTACAATACAGTATAGGCATTAATATTTTCTCTCTGTCCTATTGGAAACATTCATTTTCAGGTCCTCCCATTACTCCATAAACTTCATATAGTAGTTCATACAGTAATGTTACGGCCATGTTGGCTCTTATAAAGAACAGCACACCTGCTGCTACATTATGGAGATGGTAGTCATAGGAAATGAACCCTGATTCAATGTGTTACAGTGAAACAACGTCAAAGGAGCACACATCTAGCCTCGATATTTAAGACAAATGGAAACAAACTGGATGACATGCAGGGTTATGTTGCCTTAGAAGTCTAACGTTGTAATAAAGTTTCACACACAGTGTCTCAGAGATTAAATAGCTAAGGGATGTGCAACACAAAAACACTTACTTAATACTTGCGAAAACAATATTTGCAAAGATTCAAATACTGTCATTTAAATTGTCTCCTTTTCTTGTTCTGACAGTAGCTTGTTTGAAAGTTACTGTACCACACACTTGTAGACATTTTAGGAAATATTCCCACTAACAGCTGGGACACAAGCTATTATTGCACTAAACGCCCCATTAGCTTAAATTTATATTTATCATGCACAATAAGAACTGTGAATGTAAGCAGCTACATTATATCATCTGATTACTACAAAGCGCAACATCGTCAGAAATCAAATTTGAAGCCAATTTCAAAGTGTCAGATATAGCTGCAAAAAACTAGTGATATACTGTAAATTAAAGAAGACAAAGGCAATGCATGGGTATATATTGAATGAATTAATAAATAACAGATTTAAAAAAAATCAGCAAACATATAATTCATAATTTATGTATCATCTCATCCAGCTAAAATGTCCATGTAATATACCAACAACCAATCTCAAATAAATACTCTGTGTTTGGTTATATTAGACACTCTGTCAGTTGAGTCTCCATTTGGTGTGGTAAATGTGTATTGATCACCCCATCTAACAATTTCAATCTGTTTGGCAGTCTCTGTCAGCAATAACACTACTCTTTAAATCAAAACAGTTTCAACATGTCACTGTGTTTTTAAAGAAGAAAACACATGTACTTGTACTTGTAGTTAAGACTAAAATATGCATTTAACCATCCAAAAAATAACTCTGCGTGGGCACATTTAGTAGATTTAGTTGTTGGAATATTTAAAACTGAAACACACAGTGATCTATCCTCTCATCTAACCACACCATCAGTATGAATTAATCAGCATCAAATGAATTGTTAATACAAGGAGCTTTGTTTGCCTCTTGTAGCTCATATCTGGGTGTAAATATTAAGTGGTTGCTGTGCTAACAGCAAAACTGGGCCTAATTTTACAGCTACTTGTATTTGGCGTTTGAACATCAGCTGTGATTGGTTGTTTTTGGTCGTCGGTGTGTGTTTGATGGCAGCAGGTTAGGTCAGAGCTCAGTGTGTGTGTGTGTGTGTGTGTGTGTGTGTGTGCGTGTGCGTGTGTGTGTAGCTGTACACAGAGAGCCAGCAATGCAGTAGCAGTTTGTGTGCATTCTCAGTGTACCTCCAAATGATTGAGAGTAGTTAGCTAGCTAATAAATGCCATGATTTCCCATCTGTCTTACGCTGCGTGGAGTTACGGCTCCCAGTCGTCATCGTGGTGCTGCGACGCAATGATGACAACCACGGTGAGGATGGTGCACAGCACAATGGAGGCGATGCCAACAGCCAGGCTGATGAAGGAGAAGTTGCGTGCCTCGCGGGAGGCTATTTCCGCCGTCACCATGTCCCCTCTGGATATCGCTGTGCGCACCTAAGTGGTGCAGGAGGGAGGGGATGGGTGTGTGGGAGAAAAGAGAAATTAGAAAATGTGTTATGTAACAAGAAGATGTATGAGTAGGAGCAGGATAAAGTCTAAAACACCATGAATGGATCGATTTCACTGCAGCACAGCCTGAATGTGCAGAAAGAGGCCACTCCACACAACTTTAACACACAATAACAACATATACAGGTCAGACCGGTTGGTCCATGCCTTGTCAGCTCAACTTAACTCAAAGCCAGCTGAGCAGGCCCAGAGGAAAAAATCCATTCAATACCGTTGCGCCGACAATGGTGCAGTTACGTAATGTGGTCTGTTGTGTGCATGTTGGTCAGCACATTCTGCCATTACAAAGGCAAACATCAGGCAGTGTGAGGTATGAGAGCCACCAGACTGAGCCTTTACATTTCTCACATCACGCTCAACTTAACTTGACCAAGATACCAAAATGTGCCTTTTAATGCAGAGGTGGTATAGTTGTCATCGCTGAAAGTATGCACTTTAGGTGTAATGGTGGTGCAGTGACCCAAGATAAATTCTCTTTAAATGTGTAATATAAATCCTGCGGTGGCAGTTTCCTTCTGCTGCTGACTATTTTTCCTTATTCTGCATAATTTAAAACAATTGAAAACATATGGTGTCAACATCAGTTATACACTACAGAGTCTTGCCTATTTCGTCCTTGACGGGAAGGGGCCGGAGAACTAAACAAAAAATCCAAGATTTTTTTTGGGCATTTCAGCCTTTAATGGAAAGGACAGCTAGATATGAAAGGGGAGAAAGAGGGGGAAGACATGCACGAAAATCGTCCAGGTTGGACTCCAACCCTGGACTCCAACCCTGGACCTTCTGCATTGAGGCATACACATATGTGCGCCTGCTCTACCAACTGAGCTAACCCGGCCACACACATACAAGCTAATTTTGACACAAAATATACATTTTGTTTGAAAAATCACCTGTATTAACACAATTATGTGTACAATTGAAAAGTCAAGGGATCACTAAAGTCATTAACATTCATCTTCTGTACAAAATTGCATGGCAATCAATCAAATAGTTGTTGAGATAATTCAGTCTGGACCAAAGTGGTGGACCGAATGACATGACCATCCCTATAGTCATGGCGCTAGCATGGATACAAACATGACATTTTCCCAAAACACTCAATCTTAATGTGACTAAAATAAGTGTGATTTATAGTATCTTACTTTTCTGCATAGTATAACTTTGTTTATCACAGTGTCTTTCTAAAAGGCAAGTACACTTCTGAAAATAAAATGAAGGGCGAAATGACTCTAGAATCCATTCACACAACAGTCTGGTAAAGGTGACATTATGTTAATAAAACTCAAAGATCAAAAGATGAATGATGAAGTGGCATTAACCTGCACTGCTTTGATGATCGCAATGATGCCTGTTGGCCAGAAGCAGCAGACGGTGGTGAGCACGGCGATGGGCAGGTAGTCGTGTGGCGGTCGGCGGTCCATTAGGGTGATGCTGGGTGGCATTTGCATGGGATAATTCTGGCCCGGTAGAATCCCTGGGTGGCCTCCTCCGGCTGGCATGTAGGGTTGACCCTAAACAGAGGAAGAGAAGAAGACAGAGAGTAAGTACTAGTGTTATTTAAAAAACGGAAGAGCTGTTTAGAGCAGCTTACAAAGCACTTTCCACTCCAAAGACACAGGAACAAGGTGACACAGTCAAAGAGGAGGACAGCTGCACGAGCACAGTCTCTGTTGCATGTATTAAAGAGTTGTGCATGTCATAGCTTTATCAGAAATGTCTAAACATGTATGATTCATTTGTGAGATTACAGCTAGCCTGCAAGATGGTTCAGTGAGTTTGCCCTTGATTACATTTTCCCCACCCTCTAGTCCCGTACACAAGAACGTATGCACACCTACATCAATTATACTGCCAGGGATTTTGAATATTTTGTTTTAAAATAGACTGGTGAGGTGGAACTTTTGTTTTCAATTCAGTGCTCTGGGTGGTGAGACTCGTGGTAGCACAAAAGCACTTTCAGTTTTTTGATGAATTACACCACTTTCAGTTTACTTCAGCGGGGTGGTGTGGATGGTTTTATCTACTGTGTAAACATGTGCAGCTAGATTTATTATTGTACAAAATTAATGAATAAGTAAAGGGTACAATAGCATCTATTAACTAATCTGAGCACTGGTTCCCAACCTGTTTTTATACCAAAGCAATGTCTACCCACATCCGCTTGTCTCAGGTTGCATATTTCTATGAAATGTGAGCGACAAAGACGGATGTTCCCTTCTCATTTTTTCATTGTTGTTTTTGGGAATTCTATGCCCTTAATAGATAGCCAACAGTAGAGAGATGGCAGGAAATGAGGGGAGATAGAGATGATATGCAACAAAGGAGGTCAATCAGGGATGTTGCGGTTTGTTCCAGTATTATTTCACAAGTAAAAAAGCACACACTTAAAAAGTCACTTTTTTGTGTTGCAGAAGTTTTTAGTTTTTTCCCCCTATGTTGTTAATCATTGCACGATGGTAAGCAAATATCATTTATGTCATATTCTGTTGTTTTTAGTCTCAGTGTCTTACATATATCACTTTAAATTAACCGGTGTTTGAAATGTGTCATACAAATAAAGTTAACCTTTCCTGTTACGTGTCAGAATTTCCGGCAGCAGCTGAACAATCCCGGAAGTGGAACGTAATGGATATAGACTACCTGTCAGTGCATATTCTACTGGATGCTTATGTATCGGTTTGTCCTTAAAAATCAACATTTATAACATTAGCTGTTACAAACATTGCTGCAAACTGTTTTTTTTAATAAAATAAAGTTGCTTTAAATTGTAAAAGAGATATACGTGTGATATGCAACAACATTTTTGACAACATACTGCAACAAATGTATAGTTTAGAAGACATATAACAGAGTTTGACATAAAATAAAGGGAACACTTTATTTTACAGGTTTGTAGTTTTTCTGATAATGTTTTCCAATGAAGTTTCCTAGAAAGAAGTACTGCATGTAATTGTGTACTAATTATAGGGAAAACTATTTTCTTTAAAACGTTTTCTTTAAAAGAAATTCCTTTGAAAATCAACACCTATACAAACTGAAAACAACAAACAACTGAGATAACAGAACACTGTACTTTCTCTGTAATTAGTACCAAATTGCAAACTTCCTAGTATGGACCTGTAAAATAAAGTGTGTAGGGTGGAAAACATAACTATTACCTGTGATATGAGGTGAAAATGAATGTACAATAGAACAGAGACTGGCGTAATTCAGACTTGTACAATCTTTAAAAGCATTTTACACGTCTCGGACTCACCGATGCCATGGGGTAGACGGGTACGTAAGCTGTGCAGGGCTGCAGCTGAAGCGGGTAGCCCGGATGGATGTATCCTACAGGGGCGTGAGGCATGGTGCCTCCGGGACCCTGGGTCTGGACCGGGTAGCCCTGCGGGGCCCCCTGAGGACCCAGCGGGCCGCAGTGGAACTGGGTTTCTTGGAGATATCCATCTGAGCCTGGAGGAGGAGGCGGAGGAGGGTAGTTGGGTTGGGTGCCCGGTGCAGGCTGCATGTTGGGATGATGAGGTACGTTTGGGTCTTGCGGGCCGGGGAGGTACGGAGGAGGCTGCATGGTCTGACGGCCAGAGTCATCGAGACCTGAGAGATGAAGAGGGAGAAAATATGAGAACAAAGCAGGTAGGAAAGGAATCACAAATAGAAAAAGCAGAGGAAGAGCAAGAGAAGAAACAGATGTAAGAGTGAGCGCATGTTATCTACCTCGAGCACTGTTACACATTTGTCTGCATGTTGAATGTAATATGTCTTATCTCACTGTTGAGGAGGGGGAGAAACAATTACACAGACCACAGCTCCTCAGCAAGACTTCAATCAGCATTCACAAAGACAGAAAACCCTTGTAGTCTGTGTGCTAATGATGTGATAAAAAGTGATTGACATTTTCACCTCCAGAGAAGAAAGGCCTTTTCCCTCCTTCTCCCTTCAAAAACAATGCTTATTAGCAGTTAGAAAGGTTGGCATTTCTGGGCGCCTGGTTACCTCACCTGGTAGAGCGCGCGCCCATATACAGAGGCTCAGTGCTCGACGCAGCGACACCATATTCAACTCCGACCTGCGGCCCTTTGCTGCATGTCATTCCCTTCTCTCTCCCCTTTCATGTCTAAGCTGTCATGTCATAATAAAGGCCTAAAAATGCCAACAAAAAAGGCAGAAATGTGGTATTTCTGAGATGGGTAACTTCATGTGTCTGAAGCATCCGTTCTGCATTTGAAAATTTGATGCTCACACCTCTGCTCCCTTTGTGTTTGTTTAACATTGAAAATGAGTGATGGGGTGTTGTGTTTTCACAGCAGGGAAGTGGCCGAGGGTACGGTAATCCAGTTTGACAGGGACATGAGGAGGGAGGAGGAAGTGAAGATGGAGATAGATGGAAGTGAGGATGGAGGAGTAAGGATTTGATGGGACAGAGGAAGGAGAGAGCAGGAGGCAGTTTGCAGAGCAGAGCAGCTGAGTGATGAATGATGAGTGATGACAACTTGTGCTCGGGGACCGGCTTTACATAAGAGTCCCCGACTCCGTCACAACTAAGAAGCAGGACATGGACCAGAAACAGACAAGAGGGGAAAGGAGCGAGCAAGAGGGAAGGGACACCTTTGAAAGGGCATGATGTGCCATCAATTCAAGAGTGGGCTTGTGAGATGGCTAGGGTGGCGGCGTTTAAAAAGATGTCATACAAACGGTTTTCCAGGGGTATGCTCATGTTGCAGATTGTATGTTTTGTGTGTTGTGTTAAAGTTAAACAGAATGTGTTAATCATGAAAAAGGGCATGACGTGAAGAGCAGCTTGGCAAACACGAGAGACAAAACACATGTTGGTGTTTCTCCATTTATCCAACATCTGTCAAAATAGGATTAAACAGAAGAAAGAAGCTAGGGAGTGATGGATTTTCAATTTAAAATAGGTAGCATGTGACATGTTCTAAACATTGGCTTTAAACAACAGTTGCGATACAGCAGGTGATGCAGCAGGTATTTCCAGGTGTGTGCTGCCAGCTGCCAGAGATAAAATGGATGGATAGTTATCATGCGTCAATCAAAGTAAAATGACTGATTTATACATTTTTAGAGGTAATTCAACATTTGCATTTTGCTCCTCACTTCTTAAGCCTAATAGACTAATAGAATACAATACAAGTTGCTTTATTGTCATTGCACAGAATAGATAGTTGAGATATTCCACTTTAAGGTATTGCACATTGTTGAGTTGTAGTGGCTCTATATACAGGTAATACTGTTGAGAATAACTATGTACAAGGAATATAAAATGGCAGGTTTATTGAATTATATTGAACTATAATACCTTAAAAATTGGGCCAGAATTCCCTATTGATCCAACTCTAGTTATAATGTTATTACACATTAGTTGTTAAATACTTATTTTTGAATAGTAGTTTTTAAGCAACATTTTAGTTGTTACAATTGGAACGTTAGATTTTAGCAGGCAAATTGAAAATATTGACTTTTACCAAAACTAATAAAAACTAGTTTGTTTGGTCAAACTAAATAGAAATTGAACAGACTTTTCTCACAGGGAACATTTTGACTTGTAGTAGCAGGAAAAGCACACAAGTGTAACTAATAACATTCATGCTTGTTGTGCTTAATCTAGTGAACCAGCATGCTCAACACTGTGCATACTGGGATCTAAAATGAATGTAGTAATGTTATTATACACCTGTGTTTGACAACTCAGGTCAATTTTATTCATACAGCCCAGGTTTGCAACAGAGGGCCCTTTGTGTCAACAGTTTATTCTGCAGTGAAGAGTAGGAACTTAAATAAATGCCCTAATTAGACATTTTCTTGATAAGAAACTAGATGGTAACTAGATGAAATGTTATAAAAATGTTGTATGCCTATATATAATATTTAAGATATAATTTCCTGGTGACAAAATAAGTAACTGCTAGTGCATGCATTTAGCCTTTTAGGATAGTAGGAATAAACACAGTACTGCAGGTTTTAATCTGTTATTGCAGGTGTAATTTAACCCCAGGTCAGAGAGAAGCAGCAGGGTGAACCATGACAACTGAATGAATATTATTTCAAATACATAACACCGAGCTGTACTGAATTTGACATGAACCAAAACCATTCCCACTCAGACATCTACAAGGTATCATATCCCTACAGTATTGACAATGTTCTGCATCCTCATGCATAGCATTATACTGTCGGTCTGCTGTTGTACAGGGTTGATTAACGCATGAGACAACAGTAAGGTCTACAGTCTGCAGTCTCCTGTAATGTAGCAGTGCAACTTTATATAAAGCTGCCTTGCCTTATGCTTTTCATTATGACCTTTATTATTTTATGTTTTACTGTAAAGCTGCTGTTTGAGCGCCTTCATTGACACTTTAACATCCTAAAATGGAAGCGAAAACTGGAAAGACAAGACAAAATTGCTTTTTGTTTCAGTGCACCAGACGTAAAAGGATTATTAATTAAGGCTGTTAAACACGCGCAAGTGAAGGCGTGCACGCGCAGAGAACACCCACACTGATGTCTATAGTCAGGAGAGATGTACGTAGGCCTGTGGGCAATGATGCTGAGACACAAAAGGAAAAAAATAACAATAACCCCATAATAAATTGTAAAGTAGCCTGTTACATAAATAGCATTCAAAAATCCTTTTTAATTTTTAAGCAGTACAATAAGTAAAATAACCTGCTTGTGATGCAAATACAATCACATAAAGTCTAATAATGTCACTTTAAACTCTCTATTAAGGAACCCACGGATATAATAAGAGGCCCTATGGTGCTTTTTGCTCGCCAGTCTGCACCCACACAGCGGTGCATCATCCTATAGAAACACCGCTGTGCAGATAAATAGCGGATGGAGATGTTAAGCGGTGAGCTGGACAAAAAGATCTCGTCAGCCTGATATATATCCGCTGATGAAACAAAACGATGTTCATTTAAAAAAAGAACCAAATGCTCACATCTCAAAGAGGGTTAATAAGAAGTGGCTCAACTAGGCTGCCAATTAGGCTTTCAAATACGCCACATTTTACACAATTAAAACACCTCACCGTGTTTTTCCGACGACATGCCTTCCGATCTTCTGTCCTCCACTTGTGGTGTTTTTACTCCAAGCTGGTGGTGGAAAAATCCCTCCTTTCGTGCGCGAGGATGCAGACTTTTACTCCACACAACCCATCCTCAAGATGTCTTCATTTTAAAAACACCCACGCTTTTATTATGAGAACTTCCCAGAGTAACCCAATTCTCTTCCAGCGGCCGCTGCTCCTCCTCTCCTTTCTCTTTGTGCGGCTAATAAGGTTTCTCCACTAACGCGTTACATTGAATTAATCAGACTCAAAGCTATCGTTGTCTTAAAGCGACAGCCCGGACTGCGAAACTGCACATGCACTGTGCTGGAGCATCCCATCACAGCTCAACGAAGAGCCGCGGATTTCTTTCCTCGCGTGACATTTCACCACCTCAGTTTTTCCTTGCAGGCACGTTATCCTCAGATGGCAGATTTTACCTCGAGGTGTTCACAGGATGTCAGAAAAGCCAGGAGAATACACTGGATATGACGCATGCAACCAAACATTTTCATACAGCTTTAATTTCTACAAATATACGAGATAAACAAACATCATGTCATTTTGGAATACAGATTTTTATTACTGTACAATAAATTACAATCCAGATTTCATTCCCACAGTCTGTACTTTGGTCTGTTGGTTAAAATCGTTCCCTTTTTAATGGTCAGCAGTTTTCATGTAAACATCAACATGTCTTATAGGCACATAAGCAATTGTTAACATAAACCATCTCTTTACCTCCCCCACTTGTATCCCCATCTTTCTCACACCTTTCGAACAAAGAAACACTTGGCTGCAGGCAGATCTCTCATTCACCCTTCTCTCAGTGGGTGTAGAGGGAGGCGGTGAAGACGATGTCCCTGCGGATGGCCAAGGAGGCTTTCTCCATCTTGCTCCCCAGGACGGAGTCTCCCACAATGCGGGCGGCCTGTCGCACCTCCTTCAGCACCTCGTCCAAGCGCTGGATGCAGCGGACCACCGTGCCCTCCTGGACGTCCGTCAGCTGGGCGATCTCTGCGAACGGCTGTGATGGGACAGCAGGAGCGAGACAGGAGGAGGATGGATGCCAGAGAAGGTGAGATATGACATGGGGAGATGGTGAATGATGTAACAACCAGGGAAAGAGTTCAGAAGGAAATACATATTCTGTGTCTTTTAATTTCCTAAAATCTTTTAAACAATCAAACCAAACCAAGCTAATAATAAATAAATAATAAATAATTAGATGGACAAGACTAGCCTGAACTCATGATTTGACATCTCATACAGTATAAAAGAAATCAATTTAAGTATATCAATTGGAGAAAATAATGAGCAGATTATTTGATTAAAAAAACAATTGTTAGTTGCAGTTTTAAGCTTAATGGATTATCTGATTAATGACCTCTGATAACGGCCCTTTTCATTAACACTTGTTATAATCAGTGTTCTTGTTAACTGGATTCTGTATGCTTCGTTATAAGGCCACACAATGAAAAATGAGGTAGGCAACAAATATGGCATGTCTCAGGTTAATGGTCATCTGTAGCTTTTTGCCAGCTTGCTTGAGATCTCAGGAAGAGTTGGAGTTAAGTGACTTTTGAACTGGTTTGGCCGGCATTTTTCTTAAGAATAAGAACAAACAGCACAGCTTATATTTACACCTAGCAGAGATCTTGAACACAACACAAGAAACATTTAACAGTAAACTTATCTTGATGTGGAAATATGGTTTAGTGCCGTGAGTTCTCATCCAGATACACATAGCAGAATAATACCAGGTGTAAATGGGGTCAAAAGCAAGTGCAACAACAAAGAGTAAAACCTCACCATGCCTCTGGCCCAGCAGTACACCACCTCTGTCAGGCCAAACTTGAACTGGCCAACAAACTCCTCGGCTGTCTGTGGTATCCCACAATCCCTCTGCAGCTCTCCGATACGCTTGGCCACCGACAGCACCCGTTCGATGCCCTGTAAGAAAAAGACGAGGAGACACAGAAAGAGAGAGAGGGAGAGAGAGATAGATAGTGAACATATGGGAAAGAATAAGTTATGCTTGAAAGAGATTTTAATATTACAAGCGGCCCTTAAATGCATCACTCTTGCTTCTATGTGATGTTCAAGAAATCTGTTTTACAAACCGTACCATGGCACGTCTGCTCTCCTATTGCAGGTCTACAAAGCTCGGTTCATCACTAATTCAGGCCCTCATAAAGCACTTTCATGTATCAGGGGCCGTTCACAACACACACTGACACAGCAGAGGGAAGTTTGACAGAGTCAGACCAGAGTAAATTAATAACTGAGTGAGTGGCTGGGATGAGTCAGGTGAAGTGCCCTTATTGTCCTTTCTGCAGGGAGAGAATGTAAAAATAGCAAGAGCGAGTGGGAGTCACCCATGGAGGAGGCAAAGTCTGTACAGTAAGTCAGTACACACACATCATGACTGTCACTTAAATATCTGTGCTTTTCATGAGATACAAGCATGAGTGAACCACTTCCTCCTTACCTCCTTTAGTGTGCTGGTAATGTGTGGCTCCACCTGTGTGTTCTGTGTGAAGACCAAACAGGACAGCAGAGCGGCGCTATCCTCGGGCGCCAGCGGGCTCAGGACGTTCTCGAACAGCAGCTCGGTCAGCAGCAGCTCGTGGCTGCTGATCTGACAGGCTACGCGGCCTTTCAGCTGCACCGCCCCGCTGCTGTCGACGTACTGGAGGGACTGCAGCACCTGAGGCAGAGCAGCGGGGAAATAAACCTCTCAGTGTGTTTGTTCAGTCAGGATCAATCGAGCTGAATCGGGCTGCAATTAAAAAACTACTGCTCTTTGAAATGGCAAAACACCCTTTAAAAAGTACAAGTTTGTTGGCCAGACTAAATCATATCTCGGAAATAAAAACGCCCTGACAGAAACAGGTCAGGACAGCGAGTCAAACGTCTGAGCCAAACCTTGATCCTCTGGTGGTATTCAGGCAGGAGAGACAGAGACTGGTCCGACACCAGGAAAAGCAGCCGGTCCAGCTCCTCCTGCACACTCATCCTCTCCTGAACACGAGCAAACTGAAACACACACACACACACACACACACACACACACACACACACACACACACACACACACACACACACACACACACACACACACACACACACACACACACACACACACACACACACACACACACACACACACACACACACACACACACGTTGCTTAACTTGAGTGTACAACAGCAAGTGTACAACAGCAATTCTGCAGACCTGATTTCAGTGCAACAAAATAACCAAGAGAGGAAAACATTGCCTATTGTACTGTCATAGACAGCACAGAGGAGTGAATATGTTACATAAACCCACAGAGGCCAATTACTGTATTACTTGCATTGTAAAGCATACTGCATTAACCACCGCTTTATAATAACCACAATGCTTCATAAAGACACACGAAAGTGTGAAATCTAAGGTGATGAGAGGAAAAAGTGATACTGAGAGTAAGCTTGTTATCTTGCAAAGTAAAGTAATTAAAGCTTTTGTGTGTGTGTGTGTGTGTGTGTGTGTGTGTGTGTGTGTAAAATAGTTTAAACGACACACAGTGAGACAGTGATGAGCTGCAGCTATGAGGCCATATTTGGGTAATTATAGAAACAGCCGGCTCCGATTCTTGCATCTTATCTCCTCAACGAAGCTGCCAGGAAGACAGGATACGCAAACACAAAAGCAGAACTATTGTGGTGGAGTCTGATGTTATTATTTTGAAACTAGATGAGAAATGATGAAAGTATAAAAGGAAACTGATGCTGGGAGAAATAAAAGGGGGCATCAGAATGGGGCCAATTGTTAAGTGTCTTATGTAAGGGTATGATGTTATTAGCTGCATAAATATGCAATTGCGGCACAAAATAATGTAATGTCTTTATTAAAGAAATAGTGAAATGAAACACTTACCTCGTCATTTATCTGCATGGTACATATCAAAAATATAAAGAACTCTCATAAAGAACTTAGAAAGAGTGCTCTCTCAGCAGCACATCAACCAACAAACACACACCTGCTCTGCGAAGGTGGGCGAGTGGATGCAGTTGAACTCTCTGAGGATGTCTTGCAGCACACGGACTCTCATGGAGTCCTCCACCACATCGACGCTCTTCAACTGGAGGTCGTTCACGGGGTCGAGGGTTCCTATGCCGCTGGGGTTGGCCTCGGCCAATCGCAGGAGCTCCTGGGTTGCCGTGGAGATGGCTTGGCCGGGAGGGTCAAGCCTGTATTATTTTGCATATGGGCTGGGTTATGTTTGTTGGACGTGGACCGTTGCCATTGCAAAAAACTATGACCATTGTAGCGGCCTAACTAGTCTGTTCTACTCTCATTCTATTTCTATGCGGAAAGCTCTCTCACACACACCTGAATCGCGGCTGTTGCCTCTTGTGGTAGTTGTCGATGATCCTGTCTGGAATCACTTTGAGGGTTTTTACTGTGATGGCTGAGATTTCCTGAAGCTTCAACTTCTGCACCGTGTGGCTGCAAGGGCCTGACAAAAACAAAAGGAGCAAGGGAACCATCATACATGCGTACACTTCTGTTACACTCACAAATTAGTCTGTGAAAGCCTCATGAAAATGACTGAAATGTAAATGTACGTCACGTCTAACCTTCAGGTATAAAGAGAGCTGTGTTGTAGAAGTGAGGGAAAGTGTTGTTGTTTTCTTTTCCTTCCCCTTCCTCGTTGCCCTTCTCACAGATGACGAGAGCTGTGAAGGTGCGATTTACAGAGTCACTGGACACCTGGCATTGAGAGAGGACAGGAGTAGATATCAAGAGCTGACTGTAGGAATCAAAACACGTTTATTTATTTATTTATTTTTTTCCATGTGTGGGCTTCCACTGGGTGCTCCTGTTTCCTCCCACAGTCTGAAGACATGCAGGTTGGGTGACATCGAAACTCTAAACTTCCTGCAGGTGTCAATGTCTGAGTGTGTCAGCCCTGCGACAGACTGGTGATCCATCCAGCTTAATTGTCGCCTGCCCACTGCATGCTTGGATCGGCTCCAGTGCTACACAACCCCACTGAGCATCCTGGGTGCCTATTAAAGTGACTTACATAGTTTTGCATTAGTTTCTTTCTTTTCTTATGTTTAGAGACTTATGTGATTGTTTGACTTGTACCAAATTACCTTAAGAAACTCTTTGCTACACTTTCTGTCCCGAACATGTATATAGTATGCTCCTCATCTATTCGCTCTTCTTTGATTTAAAGTTTCTCAACTCAACGTTTTATGCAGCCATCTCAGCCAGGTCTCTCTTGCAAAAGAGGTTTGCAACCTCAATGGGGTTTAGCTAGATATATAAATATTAAATAAATAAATCAACCAATAGCTAGAAACTCC